>BGPR01006576.1:31826-76216 GCA_013235015.1 Araneus ventricosus | reverse complement strand
TGTGCGTTAAATTTAAAGTGTGAGCAAGATTTGGAGGTATTTAAATTGCTATGCAGTAATGAAAATTTGTTTAAAAATAATGCCTGACGAATAATTTATTATGGCATTTGAAATCCTCCATTTATTGATCTACGGTGGTGCGAGTTCTGAGTCTTAGTCTTCGGATCACAAGATCGAAGCGATCTAACTAAGCGATCTCAAACTCACAAGCAGTGGTTTGAATCTCGAATTCATTGCATATCTGCATTGTATGTGGATATGGTAAATGTTAAATCTGACGTTAGGGCTCAAATAATGTCCCCAAGTGTTTGTAATATGAAATTTGGGTGAGATGCAGCATTACATATCTTCCTCTTAATCTGATAGCTGTTTAAAATTAAAAGGCCTATCCCAATTACCTTGGTATTCCACCAATTATCTACCATACATATTGGTAAATGTCGGTTTGGCACACAACAATTATGTTATAAATTATTGTAATACTATAATAAATTCTGATGAGAAAGGTTTTAAGCAATTTAAATTCAATAAAATGTCAAAAATATCTACTGAAATATATTTTTCTATTTTTCTCTTATATCTTATTTGCTTCAATCGTTTATTACCATTTATTTTATTTCCCCTGCAATTAATCTATCAATGTACTGGAATGATGCATTGAAAACAAGTAACATTTTTTTTTACAGAAAACAACATTTCAATCTCTGTAAAAAATACTCGCTGCCAGTTTCAGATAAGCATCTACGAATGCTACAGCAAAAACATTTCTCAAATCTGACAGCTACCGAGCCTACAGTGGTTGATAAAACTAAACAGACTGCATACTGCTTGTCTTGGCAGCTTTTTTCGTAAGATTTTCCTCGAGATAAATTGAAGACTGCCATAAAGAAGTATCATACGTGTTTCCTCAGATAGCTGTATGCTTTCGGGTGTGTCGCATGTTATTAAGTATCAACACAACTTAGTGCATTTTATGTCCAACCTCAAATTATTCTGTAAGACGGTTTAATATTTTCGTTGTTTATATGAAGCTTCTTTATTATTTCATGAAATAAATGTATTTAATGAGATTTGTTTCTTTATCATGGAAAAGCAATTTTCGTTGCAAAGTAAACGCAGAAGAATTGTTTTCCACAAAATAAATCATGAGAAAGCTGATGGAACTGGATGTCTAGTATTTTCCTGATTTGCATGCACTTTGTGAAATTACTCTCATGTTAAAATTATAAATGTTTGACTAGATGAGTTTTTCGATTGCAATATTTGTTTTTATTAAATTATCGTCTCCTTATCTAATTAATTAATCGTCTCCTTATTAAAAAAGAAGACGATTCGTTTTCATCTGTTTCTAAGCTAAAATATAAACGTAAAAGGACTAGACACACAAAGACGGAACAATTTTCAAATGCTTGTTAAGTTACCACGCTTTACAGACAAATTTAATTAGTAATTTGTTTTATTTATGAAACTATAAAAATATATAATGATGGAAAACAGTCATGCTATTCTGATCACTAGATGTATTTAACTAACTGTATTTAAGATAGAAATTATGCTTTTTAACTGCATGGATGCTTTCAGATACTCGGCGTGTGATTTATCCACGGCATTGAAAATTAAACTCAATTGTAATAAGAGTATAAAAACAGTGATATATTGTTATCAATTGAAAACGCTTCGAAAACTTCTTATCACTAGGTATCTGTCAGTTTTAAAATCAAGCCAAAATTGTAATTCAGCTCAGAAATGTTGTTGGTGAAAATTTCTAATATAATAATTTTCTTAAATTATGTACAATAGCATACCGGATGCATTAAAATAATTGTTTTTAAAGGCTGCCGAATACGTAAATTTACTGACCCTTCCTCGATTGTACATTTAACGAGGCCACAAGAATTAGCTGGATAGGAAAAATACAATAATATCAAAAAACAACGAATGAAAAGAATGAGGAGGAATAAGAATCTGGTGGATGATGTCATCAGAGGCCTTCATCCTTGCAGATTCAAAAATAGAATAGGTTTTCTGTCGAGGAAAAACGACTTTAAGGTCTAAATTTGAATTTTCCTCTAAGGCCTGAACCTATTCCAGAACAAATGGGAAAGAAAAACATTCCAAACCAGATTCTTATTCCTCATCATTCTTTTTCATTCGTTGTTTGTTAATATTATTGTATTTTTACCTCCTTCACAATTAAAACTTCCCTTAATTCGTATTTGTATCTTTGTACTTCGCAATTTTTTCCAGGAAGATGCTGCACTTGCGCGCACCAAATAAATTGCTTCTATTATTATTGTTTTGTCTTTTTTAGATATTCAATCATTAATTTAAATATAATATTAAGCTATTTTATATCATTTTATAAGTGGATATTCGTATCTTGCTTTGTATCATATAATCCTAATATCCCGCAGATAGAGGTTGGTATTTCTACTTACATCTAGCATATTCTTACGATATCATCTTTTATTAAAATAAATACTATTTTAAATTACTTCATATCATACAGCTTTACCGCATGTATTATTTGAAATGTTTATTTAAAAATTATTTTCAATAATAATCGTATTTATGATTTTTTTTATTTCAAATCTAAATTCGTAACTAATATTGGTTTTGAGTTAATTTTTTTATTATTTTGCATTTGATATTTCTTGTCTTTTAATTATAATTTAAAATTAGTTCTTCCTAAAGAAACATGGAAGCCCTTTTGATCACCTATAAACCTTATGTTAATCCAAGTAACGCTTCAAAAAATCTTTCCAAGTTGCACAAATTCAAAACAATCTAGTTTCCTATGCTCAGCCATTGATTTTTTGCCTCGCGTTTTGTTAACTTTCACCAGCAGCAATCGGAATAAATCACTTGCGTTCAATTCAAATTCAGGGAAACTCTGCCCATTTAGATCCAGGGAATAAGAAGGAATGTTCTCCTGAATGTTCAATAGAAGGCTATTCAGTGAAATTCCAAGGCACGGGCCGATTTGAAGTCGATGCCTCGGAGGTGTTTTGCAAGATTTCTCATTATCCTGCAGAAAGATTGGATTTCTGCTGTGACCATGTCAAACGTCTACTTTTGAATCTTCAAAGAAAGTGAAATTTTCTCCGGAATGTTGGCAAGCAAACAGTTTCCTTCTTTCGGCTTCAGCCTTGTCATTTAATGTCGTCGAATCGCAGCGAGACGGGTTTGTTCCTAACTTATTTTATCGGCCCACTCTTCCTGTGGAATTCCGTACCATTCTAAATGACCCCGTGTGTTACAATGGCACATGCAGCATTTAATCTTACAGAAATCTAAGAATTCAAGGAAAATGGGTTTTCTTTCGATTCGCCTCTTTAATCTGTTACAATAAGAATTGTAGTAATGTTGCTTTTCTGTTGCGAGGAAAGGTATTGATCTTAGGCCTTGAGTAGAACAGTTCTCGTAGAGTAAATGAAAAAGTTAAGCAGCGTAAAATAAATTGTCAGGGAATGTACTGTGAGAATAATAAAGGAAGTATGCATGTCAAGAATAATAAAGAATTAACTTTTCTTCCCAGAATTTTATTTATGATTTTGGAAAAAAGCATTTATGCATTAAGTATTTTTTTAAAGTAAGGTGTATCAAGTAATTCAAGATCTATTCTCAGAAAAGGAAAATTGTTTGTGATTTAAGCATCTCATGTTTTGAATAAATGATATTTCATGGTATTTATAGTTAATCTGGTTGAATTTTAATATTCATGCAGGAGTCTCTTAAAGGTAGATACAAGTTTGCAATTAAATTGTTGCATTGGTTAGAGAAATACTTTCAAAGAAAATGCACTGCACAGAAGGCATGTAATTATTTCTGCACAAAAACTTAGTTTTCGTTTATTTCCCACAACGAAGCAGTTCACCCAAAGGGTGTAAAGCTTGATACGTGTCATCTATACCTTTCCTTTAATAAACGGCTTAGAGTTTTTTGAAAAATTCGTAAAAAAAGAAAAAATAACATACCAAATATTAATTTTAGAAAGTTTATTTTTTCGCGGGTTTCATTTACAATTAGTAGAACAGTTTTTGTTTCCTTCATAGTATGTAATATTTTTAAAATTTTTCAGAAAATAGTATTACATGCAAAATCTCAAATAATTACACTTATCTTCATAGCTAATACTATAAACTTTAACTAAAGTTTAAGCATAAATTCATGCATTTCACGAATAATAAATTTAATCTATTCTCAACTAAAGTAAAACGAAAAAAAGTAATAAACGTCAGCATAATTTTATAAACCGTAATACTAATATTCTATCGCTTTTGGTATTTCACTGATGGTATTGATTAATTTTCCGTTAACAGCTTTGACGTTCCTACAAAATACATGAACTTATATGAGTAACAAATTTTATACTGAAAGCGAATTCGTGGTTTAACAAATTATAAGTTCAATGTCGAAAAATAATGCTTTATACTTTTTTGTAATCCCAACGAAACCATAAGCTTATTATTTTCCATGAATATTTTTAATGCCCCATGTATCAATTTTCTTCCATTTTTAATTTAATATAAAAACGTATAGCTTTTCTCTATTCAAACTATTTATAAAAGTATTTTTATATTTCGAAACACCAACAGTTTTGTTTTTTGGCATTCATATTGAAGTTTTGATAGATAAGAAATTGGTTCAGTACTTATTTTTCCCAATATAATTTAAATTCAAAATCAGAAATTTCAGAGAGAGCAAATTACTTTCGCGATTATACATAATAAGCTTACAAAGCACAAATATCCATCTGCATTTGGATCAATGTTAACACAACAATGCTACCTTTTCTGAATGTTTATTTCCTTTAATAGACAATGAATGAAAAATAAAATATTGGTGAACAGACAGTAATCTCGCAAGCAGTATTAGCAATCATATTAACAAATATTCTATTATTAGTGAGCGCATACCAATCATAATCAAATTTATGATTAATACGCACTTTTCTTGATTTATTCTCATCTCGTTTGACTCTTTCAAAGTAAGCATATGCTTGAACCAAACAAAAATTACCAAAATATTTCAGTTACTCCTAGAATGTAGGCTATATTGTTTATTTTTTCGTCTGTAAACTATACACAATATAATAATATGCACATCTGCTTGAAAAATACAGAAGTGTCTGTAAACGTTTTGAGGCTCGTTAAAAAGAGTCGATTAAAAATGCCTGGGGTTCGCTGGTGCGCACTATTTACTCTATCGAAAAGCAATATAGTACATGTTATTAAATTAGGCTCGTGTACAGTTGCTGCGTACCTTCAGCACACCAACGTTTTTAGTGCATAAATTTAAAAATTAAATCATTTAATTTTGAACGTAATGTTTGAATCCTTCAGCAATTTAACCCAATTTGCCTTTCAGTCTCCAGCTGAAAAACAGAAGAAAACGGTATGCCTGTCTTCGTTTCATTATGGGAAAACATTTCTATGGTTTGAAAGGCAGAAGAACTTTAGAAAATATAGTCCCAGAAATGATAAAAACAGAATTTTAAAAGTCTTTCCACTACTGGAATTTTTTTACGAGCCCAAAATTCGAAAATAAATTTAAAAATAAACGATAATTTAATAATAAATAAAAAATAATTAAAGCTATATTGTACTACACGATTTTTTCTAGATAAATCCGATAAAAATTTCTCTGCTACCTTACTTTAATCAATAGCAGTATAATAATAATGTTGAACAGCAGTTTTATAAATCCTTATAAACGTAAGGAATGCTTGGAAATACTTATTTTAAAATTAAATTTTTAATTAAAATTAATTATAAATTAGTAATTGTTCAGTTAAAAATTTTTTATTAAAGATTTTCTAAAGACGTGAAAAATCTAATCATTAATTTTTATTATTTCCTCATATAAATTATTCAAAATTAATTATTAAAAGCAAATTTTAAGTTGTATTGAAATGCATCACTGCACAGTGTAGTATTATTAATCACAGCATTCCTACGATTACAATGCACGACCCACCACTGCATGGTACCTAATGAGAAATGTCATTTCTAATTCTTGCTTTAATTTGGATACAAGCTACATAAATATACTTGCTTCATCGATGAAAGAGTGATTATTCAATCTCTTCTAAGCAAGGATTCACATAAATTATTAAATGATATTTTAACTAAAATCTAACACCATGCTAATTTTACATTTCAGTGTAAATTGACATAAGACTAGTAAAAGTTCTATATAGAATGCTTCTCTATCTTTAAGACAAATTATTTTTTTTTATATTCTTCACTAAAAACTGCTTTTTTTGCTACACTACTTCCTTCTAGTTCTCAAGCTATTTAAATAAACCAATATGGTGGGAATTTATTGTGTTTCACTATATGACCGTCAAAAAACTACTTTCGACAACTAGATGATAATTCGTATATGATATTATTTAATGCACGATTATTTAAAAATATTTGGATGACAAATATTGTTCGGGGAAAGTCGGGTAGTATCGGACACCTAAGCTTTTCCTATATTATAAAATATTTTTACAGCTCAATTGGACCAGATTATATTCCATACAAAACTTTAATTTTCTATGAAAACACATTTTAACACACTTTTTTCTAAGATAAATATATCATTCGTTTTATCACAGTTTTTATAGTCATTACATTTTTATCAATTTTACTTGTGGCGGGTTGTATCGGACAGGAAAAATATATGCAAGAAGAGAATTACTTTTGGTTTCACATACATTTTTTTTATTATTGGGCAGAGTTATTTTTGAAAAATTTATAAAAGTACAAATTACAGATCTTAAAACTAGGTTAATATATGATAAGGAAGAGATATAAATCAGAAAAATCAAAAAGTTATCAGTCTTTCAAAACATAACAATTCGTTTTAAAGACAAATGCATTCTGTGTTTTCATATTTTTGGTAAAATAAATATCAGATTCATAAAAAAGACTGTTTCCTTCAAGATCGGCGCAATTTTCGTGAGCCCAGCCTTCACAAATCAGACACTGTATCCAGTCTTCTTCAAAGGTTTCAGCACAGATGATGCAGTTTGTCTCTTCGCCTCCTTCTCTCTTTTCTTCTTCAGATTTTAGTTTAATTTTTGCTTTCATTTTCATGTCGTCTTTGGATGTAATCAGTTTTAATCTTTTTACTTGAATTGATTTTTTCCTTTTTCTATCTATATTGGAACTGCTAGGAAGTGGCGATATCTCCTCTAAAATATCTTGAGATGCAGATGTTTTGGAAAAATCCTCTCTAAGAGAGGTAGTTGTACTGCTATAATTATCCACGACTGCTGGAACTTCCTCCATCTGCTCGTCTGCTACTGGTTTTGAAGGACCAGGCAAGCTCAAAATTGTGGTAGATGTGGCAGCATCATTGTGTCCGATGCAGCCCGAAACGTCATGGAACAAAACATCGATCACAACATACGTATTAGTAAGCCTAAGGAGATTTACGACCTACAACTTTAAAGACAATAAATATTGTTTTCAACAATAAACAAAAAATAACTTATAGTCACTTTGAGGCAAGCTATGGCAATCTGAAGTTATCTTCGTTCACTCAAAATGCTATTTTTTGCCACGTTTCAACAACACTGCCGTTTGGTTAAATATGGGGGCATGAGAACTTTCCACCTTCGCCCAACACCCTGGTGTCTTGACAGGTCCCGACTCCTACAGCTAATGTAAGAAATAACGCACGTCCAATACTACCCGACCTTCCCCTAAATAAACTAAACGATTACATATTTGACAGTAGTTTGCATTTGAATATTTTTAAATGCGGATTTTTTTGTTTACCCATACATATGGAAAGACACTATCATCTGACTAACTTAGTAAAACTCTAAGAAACTATAGTTTAGAGGAGAAATAGTTAGAAATTCTAATTGTTTAGTAGTGCACTGAATGCACTAGAGGTAAAAAAAACAGCATCTATAACAAGCATCTGTAAAAAACTAACTTCTGGTT
The DNA here is from genome assembly GCA_013235015.1 of Araneus ventricosus. Lineage (NCBI taxonomy): Eukaryota > Metazoa > Arthropoda > Arachnida > Araneae > Araneidae > Araneus > Araneus ventricosus. Next base: position 68,270 of record BGPR01006576.1, on the reverse strand, counting down.
GTGATTCTAATTCAAATTTGTCTGACATTTTTAGCCGAGTCCGTTAGTCAACGATTCATGCTGTGTGACATGTGTTGATTAGCTCTATAATGACGGTTTGGACAGTTGAGGTGATCAAAAGCTTATCTTTTAAAGACGAGAAAAGCCATTTCGAAAACAAGGCTGCCCTCAAGGGTCTTGCAGTGGACCAACCCTCTGGAATTTGGTTGCAAATGAAATACTTCAAGAAAACTGGCCAATTAACACCAGCATCCAAGCCTTCGCAGACGACTTTGTCCTGGTTTCCCATGCCCCGACTAGAGTCCAACTTGAGCCACAAATTAACGAATCTATTGCTAAATTCTCCACCTGGACAAGCAAAAACCAACTCCAAATTTCAGCAGAAAAAACAAATTATCTCCTTATCAGCAAGCTCGTTAGGGGACCTACCATTCGCTGGCAAGGCGAAAGAATTAAAAGAGCCCATGCTATTAAATATCTCGGAATTTATATTGATGAAAAGATGAATTGGAACACCCACATTAAAGCACAATCTACTAGAGCGACTCAACTTTATCATAATCTCCTAAAAATGGCCGGGAAATCCTGGGGAGTTCCCCTTATTCATCGAACGACCCTTTATAAAACAGTAACAGAACGGGTGCTGTCGCATGGGGCAGTCGCCTGGTGTCTAGAACCTACAGTCCGAATCGCCAGAAAACTCTCAACAATTCAACGTCCGTTCCTCCTGGCGATCTCAGGTGCCTACAGGACAACCTCCACGGCAGCTCTGCAGGTCATACTGGGTATCCCTCCTCTTCATCTACAATTACAAAGAGAAGCTCGTGGCACAGCACTCTTCAGACTTAGACTTCCTCTTTCTACAAAAGTCAGTGACATCGATCCCAGTGAAATTGAAGAAAAAGCTACCGGATGGTCAACACACCCATCGGAACATCCAAGTCCAACTCAAATTTCCCTGGATGACGGAGGCAACATAAACACTGGACTTAGAATTTATACCGATGGATCGAAAACAGAGAGGGGTGTGGGTGCAGCCTTCTGTGTTTTGACCGACGACAACATTACCCACAAATGGTCTACCAGGCTTTCTCTTAGAAATACAGTCTTCCAGGCAGAAATCCTAGCTCTTCTCAAAGCAGTGGAACACGCGTTTCCCTCCCAACTCAACAACTGACTATTCTAGTAGACAACCAAGCCAGCATCAATTCAGCAGCAAGCCCAAAGAGTCACAATTCAATTGCCCGGAAAATCTTCAAGTTACTCCATAGTCATCCTCACATCAGAGTGTCGTGGATCAAAGCCCATGCTGGTTACATAGGGAACGAAGAAGCAGACAGACTGGCTAAGGAGGCAGCAGAAAAGGAAAATTTTCCTGAAACACCACTCGAGTTACCAAAATCTTTTATCAAAACATTCTTAAGACAGAAGATGTTGGCCACCTGGAAAATGGCTTGGGATGATAGAGATACTGGGAGGCTCATTCACAACATAATTCCCAAAGTTAGCTTGCATCCAAGCAACTGGACACGCAACGAAGTTTTATTTTTCACAGGACATGGGCCTTTCCCTTCGTTTCTCCATAGATTCAACCTTGCCGAAACCTCTTTCTGTTCTTGTGGGGGAATCGGCACACCAATCCATTATGCTACGGTTTGCCTCCTCACAACCTCCTACCATATGGCACCACCCAGCCAACAACATCAGCCAATATGGTTCCGAAGAGTAGCCAACAATTCAACGTCAAGAAGGAAGATACATAATTTGCTCCACTTTCTCCAAAGAGAAACCAGTCTTTTCCGTCCAGATCCCAATTAATTGTTTTTTTTTCGTTCCTTCAATAGTCTTCTCAGTTGAGTCCAATGCTTTCGTCCCATTCCCACATTCTTGGCCAACATTTTATTAATTAGCAACTTCAGCAACCGAACAACCTCTTCCTCCAGCGATGAGGGAAATTAAATCCAACCAAACTTCAACTTTCCTTCATGCGTCTTCATCACTCCATCCTTTCCTTTGGAGATGGAAGGTCCCGTTTCATCAGTTCAACATTCAACTTCGCCTCCTCTTCAGCCCATCATCCCCTAATGAATTCAGAACAGCTTTGTCGTTCTTTCAGGACTTTCTTCCAAGATTCTCCGTGTTTCTCCTTCAAATAGAGTTCCATCAGCCAACTCCTCTTCAAAATCAAACTTTTTAAAATACTGTGCGGCCCATCTCTCTGTTCTTGTGTACATTTTTATGTTATTTTTATTACTGTATTAATTTGTTTTTCATCTTTTTCCTTTCATTTTCTGTTTTTTTAATGTATTTTTTTTCTTCGTATAGTCTTTCCATTGCATTTTTGTTTTTATTATTTTCTAGCTATTTCATGTATAACTGTGTAATTTTGTGTTTTTCAAGGTTTTATTTTCCCATGTTTCCAAAATATTTTTTTTAATGTATAGCACAATAGCAATCCTTCCTTTGCTCCTGTAAATGTTTGTAGACTTGTTGCGTTTTTAATTAGGCAGCGGTATAGAGAAATGTCAAGTTTTAAGAGAGGTCACCCCTTCGGGTGTTGTGATTTCTCTTCCACTTCATGACCACGTCACTGCTTAAATAACCATATGGTTATAGTTGCAGGGGCATGGAGTGGTGTTATGTTATTAAAGGGTTAAAGTGACATAGGGCATTTTGTAGCAACTGACGATGAAATCTGACTTAGCTCCAATATTTGGGAAGTTGCCTGCCGTCCTGAAGTACTTTCAGGGAAAAATGACTTGTATTTGTGTTTCGCTTCGACAAAAGCATCCAGCAGCCACTCCGACTGCAACTAGTAATTCTCCACTACATTGCCCATTGGTCTATCAGTTTCTGATAATGCAGGTTAAGAACCAGAGGATTTAACACATAACTTTCTTCCTCCGATTTATGTTTTATGTATAATGTTCGGATTATGTAAAATATCTCAGACATTCCTTTTCTTAATCAATTTGGCCACTATAGAATTGAGTAGTGTCTAACCTTTGTTAAAGCAACAGGTTGCTGAACAAATGTCATTCAATACAAGGAAGCAATTTAAGAAGAAATTGAATTTCCAACTGTTTTTCTTCTTCTTATTTTTTTAATATTAAGTCCAGTTTCTTGTGGACCAGTTGTCGATTTCACTCTAGTACTTAAACACTTACACAAGTAAGACTTTTATTTTTCGAATGTATAAGATTACAAAAAGATTTACACGGAAGATATAAAATGATAGACCCGAGAATAATAAATTGAAAGAATATGCATTCTTACATAGTCTAAAAGAACTTTAATTTTGTTTTGCTCGGAAAATTCAATGATGTAAAGAAAATTGTACTGAAAGTAAAATGCTTTAAAAGCTTTGGCCGTTTTGAAGATTTTTCTTATGCTGGAAAAGCTTTTATGAGCTTACATACTTCTTGTGATATTTTATAAAGTATTTTGTGTTCTTTTTATTCATAAAAATGGATTACAGACGAATGCTTGCAACCTATTTTGACATTATTCTTGAATTATTCCTGAATTATTTGCGCTTAATATTGCTCGAAACAAATTCAAACAGAGATTCAAATGCGTAGCATTCTCTGTTCAAAATGATATAATTTTTCTAGGCAACATTTTATTCAGAACACAAAATGTTAAGTTAATGTTCTGATATGCAAGACTTAAATCTGTTTCAAATTTTAAATTTATGTGAGAATAGATATCTTTTAAATATATATGATAATTAGAGGTTCCTTATCTACGATATTTTAAATCATATAACTCTGAGAGTTAACAACGTATGAATATCTTTCATCTTTGACTTTTTTCTCGCACTTCAACGCTTCCTTACTCATTTCAGGAAAAAGATTAAAGGGGAAACACCTTAAATTTTAGTTCCCTTAGAATTGGAATAGGTATATGGAATTGCAGTAAAAAGGTGAGATTGGAAGAAGCAACCTAAGGGATATGATGTGAATTATAACAGAGATGTAAAATAGAAGCATAATAAAAATTTGTAACTTGTGAGAATATTAAGAAACTTCTTCGACATAAATGTAATACAGGTGATTTTTCCAACCACTTGATAAATTTTTATTAGACAAAGTTTGCTACATTTTCTTATGTGAACATTCTTTATCACAGTTTTACTCATTTTCTTAACGCCTTTAACCTATACTTTCTTTTCATGACTAGAATTAGCTTCATTCTTATGCGAGAGATTAAAATGCGACTGTCACCCCAGTAAATGATAATATTTCGTCGCCTAACAAGCAACACTACCTATCTCAATTTTTTGGAATTTCGAAGAGAAGGATTCAAATGAATTATTCGCAACCAATAACGAATATTTCTAAAAAAGTTTCATTTCTGGTTGGAACACGTGGTCTCGTGTTCATAATAGAGGTTGAAAAAATTCAGAAATATTCGTTACTGGTTGAGAAAAATTCATTTAATCTTCCTCTTTGAAATTTCAAGAAAATGAGATAGGTGGTGTTGCTTGTTAAGTGACGATTTTGTCTTCCATATGAGATAACACCCGTTTTATTCTTCATCGTATAGCTTGCTGTTTCTAGGCAGAAAAATGCTGTGCCTTAGAAATATAGAAAATAGTTATGTTATATCCCACAAATGCAAAATTCTATGTTGATGTGCAAGAAAATGACAGACTGTAGCTAAACTACAAAACTATACAGCGCATTTAATTTAAGTTATATGGATTATATATTACACCAGCAGAAGTGTTCCCTCTTTGAATTTCTCTTATACTTACACAACACGGAGCGTCTTGTTTTAAGCTTCGCAGTGTAATGAAGAAAATCATTAATGCATTTTGAACTTCTTTTCTTTAGCCGATTTAGTCTAAAATTTGATAAAGATTAACAATTTTGGTGACAGTTCCACATTGTAAATTTATTTTATTTAGCTTTATTCCGTTTTCGAATTATCTCGTTCACATACGCTCGAAGAGGCAAATTGACAGTTAGTCATCCTATAAAAGAATTCGTTCAAAACTTTTATGCAGTTGTATAATTTTGAAGACAAAACCATGCCTAATTTATTGCGATTTGAGTTGTAGAGATCACATACGTACGTACAGACACACTTCCCTTTGACGGAATTCCTCCAAAATTTGATATACATCTACAATTTTGTTGCAACGACTAACATAAAGGATTACTTTTGCTTATTCCATTTGAATTACAGTTATTCACAAAGAAGCAGATCGACAGACAGATACATATAATTGCAAAAATGATTTTTTCGTTCTCAGGAAGAGATTAATTGAACTCTCTGAGCCCTATCTTGCCTCAAACCGCCCCATTCGACAGAGGTCGCACTCAGGCGCTTTCGGGCACCTGAGTGAATTTTACAGGAGAAAAGTGGTTCCTTTTTTGTTTGAAATTGATAGGCCAAACTTGGGTGTCGTCCTCCTGGAATTTCTGTAAAGAAAGGAAGGATTTCATTCTGTTTTCATGAACGAAAATTTACTTCAGTTTTTTAGATATTGCAATTCTTACTCTAGCCGGGTTCAGAGAGTTAATCAAAATCTCACGGCTTAAGTTCTTGACTATTACAATACTTTCCCTTCAGAATTAACTTTTGTGTTCGAGAAAGTAAGAATCACTTAGTATTTAAAGATTTTTAATCTGCTTGCATCTTAAAATTCGAGGTACAATATGTGTTTTTAACATAATTACGTTATCTGAAGAAAAACAAAAAGGTGTTGGCAAATTTTCCCCCCAATGTAACATAAAATTTCAAGTGAAAATGCTTCATCCCAGCCTAGTGCCTTAAAAATTTATGCATTAGTTCTCTGGTGTAAATATAAAGTACCGATAAAACACTCCTCCCATTGTACTAAACAAAACAATTTTGGTATAAGTTTGCTTCCAAGATCATTCAATTTCTCCTCAGTTTCTCTTTTTTAATTTCCTTTTTATGTGTCCTTATGAAACTAAACTTTGCGCTTCTCAAAGGAATCTACTTGGTTGTGTTTCGCAGCAATAAATTGTTTTCTTTCAGAAGACCTCTAAATGTTCTAGACAGCTATCCAGTTGCTAAGCAACGGATCGTTTTTACTGAAAACCTTTTCTGATGAACAAGGGAAGGAATTTTATTCCATTTTAACTCCCATTTCTTTTCAAAGCTCTACTCAAAACTTGTTTACTTAATCCACTTTTAAATGCAAAATGAAAGATGCCGTATTGACTAAAGCAATCAGTTTTTCCGGAAGTATTTCACTTTGCAATGCATTAAAAGAAATGCATTCTTTCTTCCATTCCTTAAAAAAATGAAAACGAAACCAACGTTGGGAAAAATTAATGGGCTTAAAATATTTAATTCGTTTATTTAGATAGCTGAGCGAAAACAAACTGTCATCTTTCTATTATTTATATTTTTCTGATACAGAACAGGGATTGAGTAAGTCACAATAAGTAATGCAAAATAAATGAAGAAACAAATGTATATTTGTTCAAAAATTAAATGCTTCAAAAACTTGTATGTCCTATTATTAAAATTACTTTTAATATATGCATTTCACTTTTCCATAAAAATAACAGAGTCAAATTTTTTTAATTCAAAAAAATACTTTGTCTATTGCGCCATGATCAGCATACTGAATTACACTTTATCAACAATTATCTACTTAATAATTATTGTATACAATAAATGTTTTGAAAGAAGCAGAAGTTTTGGTTCTTTAATATGCAATTTTTATGGTTTTATGACACGTTAATTGTGTTTCGATCCTTTTCCTACTCAACATCAAAAGACACAAAATGGAGAAAAAAAACCAGTAATGTTGACAAGCTTATAAAAACATTACTGCCGATTTATCGTTTCAGACATTTGTTCAAACATTCATTTTACTCTAAATAGAAACACTTTCTCTTTGAAATATCAAAACAAGTGCATGGCCTGAAATGATAAAGAAAAATTCAGTGCAAAAATTAAGTTAAAAATATTTTAAGAAAACGTTGCTTAGAACAATTCTTGTTTAGACTTTTAGACTCTATTTATTTCCAAATGCGGATAGAAATATTTGACGCTAAATTAAATTAAACTTCGTCATTTTTGTTTTGAATGAAACTTCCTTTCTTACTGTGTCTTCATCTCATCTCCTACAAATAAATATCCAGAACTAACAATATTAAATATTAAAAAATTGTTTCTTCGTTTGCAACATACTTTTGTCGTTTCATCTTACTTTACGTTCGTAACATAAAAGTAGTTGTATAACTTTCAGAAATTACTCTATATAAATTATAAAAAATATGACTAATGATTTTTTAAATTCCACTATTAAGCTTCGAGCTAACATTTCTTTGGCTTTTACTTTCATTCTCGTTTAAGTATTGGAATTTTATCTGAAATTCAGAATCGGTACAAATATTCAGAAGTGATGCGAATTTACCATAGATGTTTTTCCTTGATGCGCATATCTAATTAAATCAATGTAAAAATTTGAAAAACTGCACTTACTAGGAAGCAAAGAGATTTAACATTTGCCATCCATGATAAAAACCAACGATGATTGATACGGAACTCAGCAGTGCCGTAAAAAATTATTTTTCAAATTCTCAGTGAAAGCAGATACCCATGACAATGATGCAAAAATATATCTGTATATACGCCTTCTTTTCTCAGTTAACGCCTTAATTACTCCAGAGTGAAATGTTCCAAAACATGATACGGCTATCATTATGAACCTGCAAAGCGTTGAACCCGAAAAAAACAGAGGAGGATAATAATTTTTATCCTTGTTTCCATCAATGTCTAGAGCTTCGACGTGTTACTTTTTTTTCCCTATCTTCTCGTTTCTGACAGATCGATTGGAAACGCACTGTGTTAGCCCCAATCACTGATTAATTCTTCATCGTACCGCGGCAAACCATATTAAAAGTCCGGAAATGGGAAGCTGTGCTTTCAAACAGAGGCGAGAGGAGATGAAACGAATTGTTGGGGGACATGACCGTGCTCGAGTTAGTAGTTATGATGCTATCGATTTCCGAGAGGGGAGTGCGGGCGTCAATGATTTTAAGTACATAGTAAGCCTTAGACGGGGACCGCAATTGGAAACGGTTCGGTTTTTGCGCGTTTCCAACTCTCTGGAGTGCTATTCCAACTTCAGGGAACACGCGCTGCTATTCCGAGAGGAATTCCTACGTGCGCTGGAAGTTTGGGTTTGATAGGTGGCAGGGGAAATGAAAAATGGGGAAAAGATTGCAAGTTTTACAGCGAAATGACCGAAAAATTAAAAATGTAGAGGTCATTTAAAATTCAGAGTGAAATCAAAGTTGTTGGCGAAAATGTGCGTTTGTAAGGTTTGGGCCTGAAAATGAAGTTGGCAAACGTATCCGCCGCTTATAATTGCCTTTAACGCCGCTCTATTTCCTTGAACACACTGCGAAAAAAGAGAAAAGTCGTGAAAATTCATGATGATTAGGGATGGGAATACGTGAGAAGGAAAGCATGTCCTGTCTGTCCTTGGAACCTGCTGAAAGCAACATTGAATTTTATGGCACGATAGCTCCAGATTTCGAATTTAGTCTATAGCTCTTGAAAAAGTGGAGTATAATGAATTCCTTGTCTGTTTAATTCGATTATATCATAGTTTATTTTGTGGTTTTTACTTTCTTTGAATTATCGTTGTATCTAGTGATGTTTATACAACTTATAGAAGATAGGAGGTTGCAAAGCAACAATGCAATTTTCGGAGCAGTTGAATTGCTCTAATATTCGTGATTTGAAGTTCAGCACGTATCCACAACTGTTGATATTATTGTTCGATTTATTACCTTTACACCAAGATCATTGCAAAACTTTTTCCCATTCCAAATACCTTAAGCATGCCCTAATAGCGCAAGACGCTGTACAATATTGTTACGATATCGTCCCGATATTGTACGGCATTCAGAATACCGGACAACGTCGTAGAGATATCGCACAATATCTTGTGCTAATAGGGTAGCTTAAATTTCAGTGGGAAATGGCTTCAAATTACATTGCGGTGTCTCAGAAGATTATTGATATAGTTTACAAATTTGTCTAAATTTAAGGAAAATGTAGTTAAATTTAACGGGAAATGTTCTTAAAGTCTCATGGAGTAGTTTTAACTTTTGTATAACGTTTCATAATTGCTTGGATATAATAATAAATCAGAAAGAGTGCGTATTAATGTTTTAACTCTTGAAAGGATGAATTTATTTTGAGAAAGTTTTGATTATGATGGTGATATTTTTCTAAAAAATTAATTTCCTCAAATAAATTCAGAATATATAAATTGCTTGATGTAAATCATTCATTTTGCAAATGTGGCATATTTTAAAACAAATTGAAAGTTTATTTAAATTTTTAAAAAATTGGAAAAATAAATATTTCATTAAATTCTTTTCAACATGGAGAAAGTTAAAATCTTTTTAAAATACAAATGAATAGAAAATCTGTAGAAAACTGTAAACAATGAATACGAATATATGAATGTTTCTTAATAAGATATTATTTGAAAACAATGCAATAGTTATTAAAAATGTACGAAACAAACTTAACCTGTTTACCGGATATGATGAAATGTTTCATTGTGAAACGAGTTCAACAAAAGTTGATTCTCCAGTTAACAGTAAAGTAATTTTTTTATTTCTATGATGTTCATTTTCTAGGTATCCTATATTTTAAATGAATTGCACCTCAGAGAAGCCTATGAAGGACCGAGACACTCATGTATTTATCAAACGTTTTAACGGTAAACATATATTTTGGTCTCTAAATAATATTTTTATTCTTTTAAAACTAGTTTATTCAACAAAAAATATTGAACAGGATCACATGTGTGTATAGATATTAAAATAATTTCTTTATAAAGTTGTTTTATTATGTTATTCCTCAAGGAAAAGTGAATCTTATCCACACTTTCACAAAGTTCCTTTCAACTCACCATTAGAAAAGCTGAAAATGGATATTCAATGAACATATTAATCTTAATATTTTATGTGAGTTTGTTGTAGTAATAAATATACTATCATTCAAATATGCGCGCCTGCTGTTCTTAGTTAAAGATATTAAATACATAATAAAATATTCTTTAATCGTTACCATATTTCAGATGCATTTTGAGCTTCAATGGTATTAAAGTTTAAGTTTCAACATTATCCTTCGGGAAACTACTTGATTTCCAAACTAAAAAATTAAACGATTACATAGATCTCCTGTAAATTCGTTTTCTTGATACAAAAACTGCAGAACAACTCTATACCGTTCAGTGCATGATGCAACTTATTTTGGCGTTCTCTGTATGTAACACATAAATAAATAATATCAGACAAAATCACCGTTTTCACAGAAATAAGAGGAGGTTAGGGCATGCAAATTGTTTTTATTTTTTGTTGTACATTAAAAAAATGACCATATTTACTCAACAATATTCAGATTCAAACAATTTTCACTAATTTCCAGAGTTCAAAAGACTGTTAAACATTTTTTAGTTCATTTAAAACTTAACTAGAATTTGGGGCATAAAATTTTCTTGCAAATTTCAATGATTATATATGCACGATTTGAGGATAGAGAATTAAAATAAACACTTAAGACTAGTTTCCGTGCTTCATCATAGCAAAGTTTCAAACAGAGAAGTAAGCATTACTCTACTCTGCAATATGATGTCTCTAAACGGAGTCAAGTAAGCGTCATTACTAAAAGTGAAACCAATTAAAAATGCCTTTGTTGTTTATTGTATATTTGTATAATAATATAAGGGAAAACAGAAACAAGAGCTTCAAGAGAAAAAGCGAAATTCGTCGAATTAAAGATTTTTTTGTGTGTAGGGAATAAAATAGTTAACCAGCAAGCTGAAATTGCTGTTCCTGTAAATTCAAGTAATCGACTCCACAAACTAAGAAACATCAAGTAACTGTATTACTTCACACTTAGTGACAGTAACAGTTGAATTGCCGAGCATATATCCAGCAGTAGAGCCAATCCATTCTTAATTAGACGAACTACTAGAATAGACCAACTGACACTCATCTTACCCAGTTTTATTGAGAGAATGGTCCATTTCAGAAGTACCTCAAGAAATTCGAGATCAAAGAATTCGATTTATATGTTTGTAGCGAAACAGAAGATGCTTCTCAGTACATTTACTACTCAGAGCTGTCCTCTTGCACTAAAGTACCACTTGAAACTATTTAGTTCAACCAATCGATTCAATTGGAATAAAAGGCTCATTAACAATGCAGGTGCGATGTCAAGGATCAGAGCCATCAGGCAGCACTTAGTTGGCAACATGATACTCTTTGTGCCTTAATTACAAAGTGATGTTATGTTTTCTTTCATGATTGAAATACAGAGAATACATATTTTTAACATCTATGCAAAAGACGTATTGTATTTTTCTTGCCTTAATGATTTCTTTTTGAACACATAATCTTCAAAGACGAATTTTGAGGCAATACATTTATTTGATAAAATTCTCAGAAAAATATAGAATTTTTGAAGTTAAATTAAAATTTTGCTTTTACTCCTTCTCTACATTAATGTGTTTCCCATATTGTAATATCTTATACAATATTATTACATGCTTATTTCACATATAACTATTGAGATTGTTTTATTTGAATTTTTCAGTTATCATTATTTTTTATTTATCCATCATTCTTATGCTATATGTGCATACTCCTCCTAATATTGTATTATTTCTTTGTATATGCATGTATCGATTATGTTGACCAAAAGTTTTAATATATGCAAACATTTTTATTGGAGTTAATGCGATTCTATACATCTCATCAAATTTCCACAATACGAGTAATTGTATCATTTTTTTAAAAAAATTCAATTTACTACCTAAGTGATGGCATATATCTTATCAACTATGAAAAATCTTTTGTTTTATATTCTTGAATTACTGTTTGCTAGACGAAGAATATTAATCTTATCTGAATCATGAACTGGAAACATCATTGTAGATACAAAAAATAAACAATTTAAACTTTTTATGCCGAATTTATTCCAAAAAATGTAGTTGAAATACACTGTTTTGAATGAAATTCGAGACGTCTAATTCAGTATCTGAGTATTTTCATAAACTTCGATGTCTGCCGAGATTCATTTTCTATATATTCTTCACACTTATTTGATAAAATATTCAATATTCAACCCAGTACCCTAATATTGCCTTATATTGCCTTACCTAAATCAATATACGTTTGGAATATTTCCCTACTATTCACTTCCAATTCAGGTAATGTCAGGAAGTGAAAGACTTGGGCATAACTTAAATATGGTGTGCAATTTTAGTAGGGAATATTTGAAAATACAATTCTGCCTTCATATGCTTGTACTTTGGTGCTATAAACTCCTTTACAAAGTACATATTCTGTGAAATATTAATAGCGAGAACAAAAAATACTACGTAATTAATTTAGTTCAGTCAGATTAACGCCTTGTTTTGAAAGTACCAGAAAGCTATTTTGGGACATACCTTGTAATTCTCAATTGTAATCGGATGAAGAAAACTACACCTGAGCCAGCAACCCCTCCTCCAAACTTCCTCAATAGGAGGACATTTGATACAAAAATGAATTTTAGTGTGCTAGGCTGCTATATACGGCGGATATTTAGTGGAGTCAGTGTCTCGAACCTGAAACCTTCCAGGTCCAAATTCAACCGTTACAACGCCACGTCTCTGATGCGTTATTAAAAGCATTGTTTAATTATTTCTTTGTCTCAATATTTAAGTAAATCATAGCTAATACAATTTCAAGTTTTCTTAATTCTGAATTCATCTGTATAGTTTTATAATTTTGCATTCAGCCTTCATAGTCATTTATTACTTTATCATATACGGAGAAATAAATCTATTTATAATTTTGTTAAAAAACTCTCCTTAATATATGGGATGCTATTGTTTCATTTAAGATAGGTGACTCAAAATTTCACTTAATTAAATAAAAATTGCAATTTTATCAATATAAATAATTCCAAACATAGATGATATACATGCGATTTTTTCTTATAAGCGTATTTGCACGCTTTTTATGGTTTAGCATCGAAATATTCAGGGTGATTTCATCACTAGTGTGATAAATTTGTGGGAGGGGTAGGGGCTATAATGACTTCGGAATTGCACACACTGGTCTGTGAAACCTAAGCAGCATTAGTTAAAATGCATACAATGTATTATAAAGTTAAAATGCATACAATGGTTTACAATTAATTGTGGAAAATCGAGTAACAGACGGTCTGTGTAAAGGGTTATTATATATTCAATTCCCACGGCGTTGTATCATGCGTCACTTCTTCATTACAAACCAGGCATTAGTTTACGAGTTTTGAATTTTGTAACAAGATTAACATAGTTTTTGTTTATCGCAGTTTCTAAATTATTTGAAATGATGATTAAGTCTGTTTTACAAAAATCCGAAGGAAATTAAATTCATCCGCGCAAAAATAAATGCCCTTAAATCATTCTACAAATTTTTAAATATGCTGCAGAAGTATATTTTGCTTCATGGGTTCTCAATAGGATTTTCAGTACTACAAAACTGACAAATATGTTTTGTATGATTCTTCATTATATCGTTGCTGTATCCAACTATCATCTGTTCTAATAGAAAGTTAAGATTTTAGTACATATCAGTGTTCTGTTACATTAAATAGGAAGTAAAACACATGATTTACATCAAATTAACAGTCTAGGATATTATCCTCAATTATCTGGATTAGATATGTTACTAATATTATTATGAAGGGGCTTGCGCAGAATATGTGCGTTCACGAGTAAAAGATCATATTTTTTTTATATCATACATCAAAATTCCTTTAGAGATTCCTCAGTTTCTGAGCAGAATAAAATACTTCAGGAAACGCATGTCTGGCAGTCAGTTACAAATATTTATACAAATTTACAATATTTTATAAATATTGTATTAATCTTTATTATATAATTATTAATTATTAATTTTAATTAAATTATAATTAATTATTTTAATTATTAATTATAATTATTAATTATAATTATTAATTTTATTATATAATTTTTATTACTTTTTTTATTATATAATTACAATATGTCAGTACAAATATTTATAGGCAAACAATGCACTAATTACGGTAGAATAAGAATTAATGATAATCTTTGAATGTTTTCAGTTCTGTAAAATGCGATGAAACTTCAAATTGTATTCGTTTCTCACTGATGTATTTAATGAAATCCTGTACTTCTAGGCAGAAGAAACAAATTCTTACGGAGGTATTAGTTTGGCAGTTTATTTACTAATATTACTTGGTATATAAAATAGCGAGCTGTGTAAAGACGCTAGAAAGAGAGTTAATGTTTATCCATCTTCGACGCTAGATCTGAGCAAAAGAGGCTTCAAATATTATTCTTTTGTTTTGGATGATTTTGCAATGTATTAGTGAATTTTAGGAATGACTCGGTATTTCATGATTAAAATCAACTTTTGAAAGTTCTCATAAATATAGGCAAATCCATTTATAGGAATTTCAGTTCAAAATCCTCAGAAATTTGGTTATTATAAGTAATTAGACAAATGATAAATAATTATTTTCTCTTTAAAAATTTTGTATCTCGAGACACTTACTGTTTATAAAGATAATTAGTAAAAAAATGTATTCCAAAGTAATAAATTTCTACAAAATGCAGGAATTCGAATCGTGAATATATTTACCTTTCAAAACTATCTAATTTAAACAGCAGTTCTTTTGAACAGCAGTTTGAAAGTATGGCAGTCCTGAAACAACGCAGCAAGAGATTGGAGTTACGTTCCTTATTTAAATAATATTGTGTTTTCTTATGCGCATACTTATTAAACACTCCGAATACTTTCAACGTTATGTTCTGTTCCTTCGTAAAGCTTGTTTCCAATCGGATAAAAAGGTCGTTCAAAATGCGTGGTTCGGGAGACATTTGGGAACCAAAGGCTCATCTTTGCATCACGTCACAATCATTTCATGAATTACTTAGCTTTGGAAAACGCTGTGAGTAGAAGCGTTATTTATTTCTTCTTTATGCACTAAAAGCGAATAACGTCATCTAACTGAGAATTTTATCTAGATTGCAGTATAAGAGGAATTATTCTTTCCGTTCGAATCTTTTGAAAAAGAATGAGTTTACACTAAGTTTCAAAAGTAAGTTTAAACTAAAATGAATGTAATCTAAAAGTGGATTGTTTTCTATTTAGTAGAATAAATATTTTCGAATCTATTTTTATCTTCTGTTTTGACATTTTGTAAGCTTTTAAAAGACACTATTTGGAAAAAAAGGAATAAATCATATACTTGGTGCGCATCAAAATTATTTATGGAACTATTTATTTAAGGGAGTATTGTTTATGAAGACTGTAAAAGTTTTTATTTGTGGCATTTGCTGTTTCAGGGATAAAACTTGAAGCGCACGAAATAAATTTAAAATCGATGTAACTCATATTACTTTACGATAAAATCCTTGAATTATATGTACATACAGGGTGTCCACTAAATTCCTTCTAGCCCACATTAACTTGAGAACGGCGACAACTATTTCCACAAACTTGGTGTCTAGGTATAGTAAAGTGACCATGCGCTACACGGCGAGATTGGTTACAGCGCCATCTGGCGGTAAACAACGGAGTTAGCGTTCCTATCTCGAAAAAGGTACAAGATGCGGGAAAAAAGTTAATACAAAAGTGTAGAGCTTCTTCGATTTAGTTCGAAAAGACACCTTGATCGTAATAATACTAAGAACAAAACGTGTAAAACGCGCATTTGTTTGGTTGCGATTTTCCAAACCTGTGACGTAACAACTTGTGACAACAGGAGAAAAAGATCAGCTTTTGAACAATAAACGTCAAACCGATGCCGTAGTCGTTTGCGAAGGCATTTCGAACACCTAAAATAAAAGTATCTGCTGATAACTAATTGTTCTATTTTCTTTCTAACTCTTTTCTGGCCAAAGAGTGTTTGAAATCGCGACGAAACAAATGCGCGTTTTTTACGTTTTGTTCTTAGCATTATTGCGCTCTATGTGTCTTTTCGTACTAAATCAAAGATGCTCTACAATTTTGTCATTGACCTTCTTCCTGTATCTTGTACCGTTTTCGAGATAGGAACGCTAATTCCGTTGTTTAGAGCCAGGTGGCGCTGTAACCGATCTCACCGTGTATCGCAAGTTCACTTTACAATACCTAAACACCAAGTTTGTGGTAATAGTTGCCGCCGTTCTCAAGTTAATTTTGGGTATAAGGACTTTATTGGACACCCTGTATATTAATTTTTAGGGACGTTGTAAAGCCGTAGAAGAAAGATGATTTTTTTAAGATTAAAAATCACAATTTCGTATCCAATATTTAAACTGACAATAATTGTATAACCAGAAGAAAACCCCATCCCTGTCTTAAACAGAAGAACTAAAATAACTCTCCAGCCGTGAATAATAATACGAGAATTGTGGACAACACAAAACAAATCCCAGCGCCTCAAGCGTCGACCCCTTACTATTCAGCTACATCTCTACATCGCTGATGTTTCCTTCAACCAGTCACATCACTGTAAATAACTCACAAAAGTTGGAAGCCAAAGCGGGAAGTAAATGGTCTGACCCACTGACTTCAACGGCAATTTCTCATCCTCGTGCTCGAAGTGGCCCCTGTTGGAATTCATAAACCTATAAAGAATATATCTATTTATTTAGTCGATCTAGACTAACTTACCTTTTAGCTTTATTTATCCAGTGAAGAAAGTCAAAGATTCCACATTTTTTTCATTAACAATTAAAATTTTACACCATATTATAAAGTTTGTAAATGCATAGTTTGCACAAACATTCCAACAAACTGATGAAAATTTGGTGGCTCTTAAAAGTAAATGATCAATCTCCCCAGTGACTGTTGGCGTAACAATCAATAAAAATAAGGATAAAACAATCACTGGAAGCTGACCAGTGATTGTTTTATCCTTTATTAAATAATTCTCAAGGACAAAATAATTAATTTCTAACGAAACTGTCCCGAGTTCGAATAATACAAATTAATTAGTTTACAGATAATTGCTGAATGAATAACAATGCTAGATTTAAAAAGAAAAATCTTTGAAAACACCAAAGAATGGAAAACTATTTGTCTGATTTGATTCTATATTCTTTCTAAGAACTACTTTAATCACAATAACAAGAAGATTAGAATTCGCATCTGGGATTCTAGCTCATGGTCAACGCTAAAATGTAAGCTCATTTAAAAGCTTGCTAATCCAGTCACATCTCAAAAAGGAATTAAAAAAATGTTCTAAACAGTTAAAATCAGATTAGTTTTTTCTTTGTTTATTTACAACCGCTTCCTCATTCAATTGCTTTCTACTTAATAACGAAGATAATGATTTGAAGCTTGTGTTTCTAGTTTTGAACAAGACCTGAAAGATATAATGCTTTTTCATGGTCAGTGGCGTGGAGACCATTACTGAACTACAATTTGGCTTCAGGTTCAATCATGATTTACCATGATTGTCCGTTTTATTGAAAGAAATTAATTCGTCGATTGCACTCAAATATGGGAAAATAATATTATGCATAAATATTATTCATTCGTAGAAATTACATTTAGTTGCCAAAGGAACATATTTCATTAGTTACAAATATATGCAAATATATATAAAATGTTGATGAATAAATGCATGCATTTTTTTAGTTGTTTCCCCATTTAAAAATCGTGGAAAAATTGTAATTTTTAGAAGATATGAATAATGTCAAATATGGAATTAGTGAAAACACCAACGTGGTTTCTATTAATTAAAACATTACGGGAGAAAAAAACAGTTATTAAGTTATTTTTGACTTCATTCTTTTCAAACTGAATATGATTTCTTGTATGAAATAAGATTAGAAGCACACTGGAGAAATCTTACATATCTTTTTAAAATCTAAATATGTGAGAATACCACAAAACGGGGTTACTGTGCACCGATTTTCATGACTTCCGACAGAGTTTCGATATTATTTACATATATTTCTTTAAAAGAAAAGCTTTTCTAACTTTTTCCTCATAAAAAAAGTAAAAAAAAGTTTTTCTAAAAGTTACCTCATAGGTGGGGATACTTTGCGCTGGTTTATTTTTTTAGCATATTACAAAAACAAATTCTCTGTGTGCAATTCTAGATATATTTACTGAAAGCCTGGGTGGAAATATACAAGAAAAATAAATTTCATAAATGCCTGATTATAATTAACAATTTTATATCATTGTATTCGGTCAAATCAGGATGGAGTTTTAGAAATCCTTTCATCCAATTATTCACGGATGTGTTATTAATTTATCTATCTATTACCCCACCTTGTTAGTAAGATTTTAGGATCATTATCATTTTAGGATCTATGTTATCAACAGGAAAACCCAAGTCACTGGATTAGACTACTCGTTGTAACGGTCTTTTCCTTTTCATTGGAAAAAAAATTAGGATATTTCTATGTTTGGTTATATGAATTAGTTTTCTTTGGTAAGAAACTGTTCACTTGGGGTACTCAAAAATGTTTCTGCCTCTTTAAAAATTACCCTAAACTTGTGAAATTGCTGCATTCTTAGCTTGATTGCGTTTTCTAAAAATATGTATGACAATTTACGAATAATAAAGCTTACTAGACACGTATTTTATACTCTTTAATATACAGTGTGCCCACTGAAGTCCCTTACACCTCCCTTAACGTTAGAGCGACTGCAGCTTTATATTTAATTTTATAGTTTTTCAAACTCATATTCTTGTTTGTATGATCCGATAAAAAGATTACTAAATATGATATCACTTCAGATTTGTTGGAAGTTAACTACTATCGAATATACCTTTGCAGCATTTTAGATTTCCTTCAGTAGTCGATAAATATGATACAGGAAAATCTTTAAAGGAATAAAAATAGGACACATTTGCTCGAAAATTTGAAGTCAATGCATCTTAGAAATACTTTCTTTGAAATTATAAGCAATATGGCACACAGAATTTTTTTTATTTTAGATGTTTTTTTTATAAAAGAAATATTTTTTGGCAATACTCTGAACTACAGATATGTAAAAGTAAAGAAAACATAAAAGGGATTTTTTTCATATCTGAAAACTCTATGAAATTATGGTTTTGATATTTCAAAGATTAAAATCATTATTAAAATAAACTATAAACTTTTGCGTGAAATATATATGATTGCTTTAAATTGATTAAACTTCTTGTAATAAAAAATTTAGTTTTTATAAGTTTTCAAACCATATTCAATGCAATAAAAATATCTTAGATTTCATTAAATTTATAAAATTTGTTATAAATTCCCACTCAGCAGCAAAATTACAAAGATTGCGTTTTAAGTTTTTAGATAAATTTATTTCGATTTCTCTTATTTTTTAAAAATATTATGTGGTACAGAATATTTTTAAATATCTTTAAAAGAAAACCTGGGATATTACAAAATTACAACAATTTTTTTTATGTCCTTTCACAAATTATTTTTTGTATATTCAAATTTCTTTCGTGCTTAAAAGAAGAGAGTATAATTTTTATTCCTCTAGATCTTTCTTATTCTCTTTTAAAAAACTTTCAGTTAATCTGAAAGCATCTTATGAACTTTTAAGGACTCATTTCTTAAATAAAATAAGCAATAATGTATTTAATATTGTTTAATTATAAAAATTTAAAATAAGAATGATTATCTTCAGAACTGTTTAACCGCCAGACGTATGAAGCCAGATGATGAAACTATGTATTGAAGCTTAATTACAGAATTATATAGGCCGTTCCCATCGTTTCCCACAGCTAATAAAAGTAAAAATAAAGCAAAATCATTTTTTAAAAATTTAAATTTGAAAGACCTATCTTTGTTTTAAATTAAAATATAACTCGGAGAAAATTGGCAAATAGGTCAGAAAGTTCTGTTTCATTAAAGCAGCATTTGAAATATGTTTCTGAAAAGAAGACTGTTTGTTAGTGCATAAAATATTTCGATACCGTGAACCTCTTCTAATAGTAAATTATTATAGTAAAATCAAAATAATTACACTTTTTACCCATATTTATTTTTCTTCGAATATAAACTTTTAATGGATTCGCCAAATTTTTGTTTTGCTGAAAAGGCTTAAGCAAACTTTAAATAATTTTTAACCTCCTCAGTCCTGAATTTTTTTAAAGTGAATAAAAAAATGATATTCATGTTCTGTTACCTTTATTAGGTCTGAATAATACCCAGAAAAAAAATTTGGTTGATCAAACAATTTTAAGACTCATAATTTTTAGATACACATATGTGTACCTCAGGACTTAAATAAGTAAAAGTGTCATCTACAATTTTTTTTTTAATTTTACAGGTTATTTAATAAATACACTACTTTTTTATTGTAAAAGCTTATTAAATGAACAAAATAAAGAATTTATTATTTTATCAATTTATTAAATCTTGATTCGAATGAAATTTCAGGAAACAATTGTTTTTCAGTGTACATAAATAGATATTGTATTTTGTGCGCTTGATTCTACTCCTCGATTTGCATCCCAGATACCTGTATTTTGATGTAAATTTGTCATCCATGTATTGAGGAAGATGGCTTGACATATCAAGTTTGATTTCTTTTAAAGGATAAGGGAAAACTTGTCTTGCTTGTTTTGGAGTGTTTTCACCTGTTGGTAATGATGAAATTTCTTGTCGCCTTTTAGGTATATTTTCATCATTTGATGTCCATTCTCCCATTGAAATGTTTTCATGCAAAAATAAATTTTTTCTAACTCTTAGCCTTACTTTCCTGCTGATGAAGGGAGTTCTCTCATATTTCAACAGTGCCTGACATCACATATTTTGGCTTCACCCTTGAAAGTTCTGCTATTCATTTTTGCACCATTTTGTAATATATCCAGCAGTTGATAACCACTATTGACATTTTTTTGTCCATTTTGCGCATGCTAAATAATTATCATACAAAATAATGAATCCCATCTCTAAATAGCACAAAATGCTCTACAAAATTCATACAATATTTTTAGGATGTTGTATGGCAATCAGCATATCATAGGCACATCATGGAAATATCGTAAAATATCTTCTGCTAATAGGGATATGTTTCCTTGCTTCGTTGACTAATTTAGGGTAATCAACCACAGTGAATTCATTTTCAAATTCATCTTCATATTTTTCATTTATTCTAATTTAAAAATTTGATTCATCTTTTGAGTAACTATCATCTGAATGATTATCTCAAACAAGTAAAAAAAAAATTTTTTTTTTTCTAAAAGTTCAAAAGTCTCCTTTTAAGTTAATGTTAATAGAAAAATATAAATTATTAGTTTATGCACTTTCAAGTGCTGTATAGGGGATGACTGATTGAAATGAACTGACTGAAAGACAGCAATAAAACTAATTTTATTATTAAAATTAAAAATAAATATTTTTAAAATTATATTTCATTAAAGTATTAAGCATATGAATTATTCATTAGAAAAAAGATGAACAATAAATTCTAGGACAGGAAGTGATAATTTGAAAATAAGCGTTCAAAAGATAATCCTCACGCAGAAACACAAGCAGTCAAGAAATGGCCGCCAAAGTGCCTGAGGTGCACATATGTGTACCTTCATTCAATTTATATTTTTACAGATTCTATTATAGATAACTTACTATAATTTAATTATGACTTCAATCAAACATTAAAGACTTTATAAAAAAATACGCAAGACTTTATTTTAATAATAAAGTATGAAAAAATGTCTTTACTTTTGCTCCGCTTTGTGTTCGTCGCCATAGTCGTGTATCATTAATTCACAGCGTTATATAAGAAAAAATACCGTACTGTGCTGCCATCTAGTGATTAAAATTGAAAGCTACATTCATAGATGTTGCAATACATGCCATTTTTTCGTTATAATTTTACTTTGGAGGTAAGAAAAATGAAAAAAATTTCATTTACACATATGTGTACCTCAGGACTGAAGAGGTTAAGTTTAAATTAGTAGGAACATTATTCCAAATTTATTTTTATATGCTTCAAAATAGTAAGAAGCGTAATAAATAGATGGCATTGATTTTCATTGTTTAAATTTGTGGGATTATTTTTATTGAAAATTTCAGATTTGGCAAAAAAAGAGTACTTAAGAATTTGATTAGTAATTGTAGCTTTCTGTTATCACAAAAGAACTGAGGAGTAAAGAGCCACATTGGACCATACCACACATTAAATTGAGCTTGCTGTAATATTTTATAAATATTGCAAGTGGACCATTTTACAGATGCTGTTATTTAGCATAGGGCCGTCAAACTACTTGATTCATTATGGTTTCTAAAGAAAGTTTATTTTTCATTACACTGATGGTCTAAACTGTTCTCAACACCTGAATTACAGCTTATGCATATTCATCTCTCAGTTTTAAGAAAGTAATTTATCACACTGTGATGAAGTTAACATTTTCATCTATGTAGTTAAACACTTCTTTATCTTTTTGAAAATGGCATTTAAAGATCACCAATAACTAAATTACAGAATGTATAGCCTTATGGGGACAAAATGATGAACTATTTTTAAAACAATATTAAAGGTAATGATTTTTCCATTTGTGACAAAATTTCATTTATATATGAAATTTAATTTCCGTATCGTATCCCATATTTAATTTTTGACTATACGCTCTGTTATCTTCTAAATTTGACTGCAAGATACTACACGCACAAAATGCATTAAAAAGTGGAAATCTGTCACTATCTTTTACGGTGGCGATTATCACCCTCTTTTAATGGAATGAACGCTCACTTCTTTTATTTCTACTGTTTCTTCGTTTTCAGCTCCAGACAGATACCGACTCATATTTCACGCTTCACGCTCTCTTACTGCTCATAAAGTTCAGGGAAAACATTTTAAATAATCTTCCGAAATTGCTTTCGGAAGCTGCTGTGGAAAATAAATTATGTAATTAATGAGACACTCATATTAATGTGTAAAATGAAACTGTTTTGTTACTATTTTTCGGACACTTTTGACTGAACAGAGGTAAAAAAAACGCCAATGCTTAAAACCTGTAACTGAAGTAACAGTATACGCATCCCGCTACTTAAGATAATCGCTGTCATAATTATCGACATTTTTTTATCTCTCTCTGCTTTTATCATAATTTATCTTAAAGGAAATTATGGAGTTTTCTGGAATGTAAATATATCCATTTTGTGCTACAAAGGAAAAACATTTAAGGGTAAATTAGTTTCTTAAACATCATGAAATTCACTAGATGTAGGTATCTAGATATATCAGGAAAATATGGCTAATTAATGGAGCTAATTGACATTTGACAAATATAAGACTCATACTAATGAAATTTCTGCAGTTTCTCAACTCTATATTACTCCAATTAAGCGACCCTTTTTTATCGCTTCATTTACATAAAAAATCGCTCTCGGTGAAATTTTCTAAATCATTCTCGGCGAGTTTTTCTTTAAGAACATTTTAAGCGTTGAATTACAACTAGGGGAAATCCAAGAAACCAACAGAAACAGAAAATGCACCTCATTTGAAGTCAAGATTTACAGCCCTATTTCACTGCATGTTTAAATATATTCTAGTCTTCCCTCACTATCAATGAATCTATTCAGAATCAAAATACTTGTTTTGAAATATTTGCTTATTTATATAATATTTCATTAAATATTTATTTATGCATGTTTAAATATTATATTTATATTGTTTGTTATAGAAAAAATATGTAATCTACAGAGTGGTTGGAAACTCAACAGATTAACACTGCTAGAGGAGTGAAAACAAATGAGCTTAGTTGCACAACATATGTGCAAGTTCGTGCATGGTGGTACAAAAGTCTGCTCTAACAACATAAGCATCATATGCATACAGTAGTAAAAACCCTGCTGGTACTATATGTGTGCCACCCGCAAGGAAAAGTATAAGTTAGCATTAAATCAATAATTCTTAAAAACAATTTATGTTCCTTGACTGGTACTGCGCTTTAAGATTATTCACCGAGAAGAATTAGAAACCTACGATGATCTCGTTTCTTTTTTGCTGAGGTTATTGGACATAAAACGCCTTGAAATTAAGAGGTCACTATTGTCCTCACACAAAAGCTCTCTTCACCTTAAGTCTTCCGTATATCTCATTGTCGCTAGCATTATATGCTGCTCGATCCATTTATTCGATAGCTGTTTCTGTAACAGAAGTCAATCTATATCTTGCCTAGGATATAAGGTGTCAGTTTCAGTCTAAGACGAGCACTGGTACCATTATATACCACTATAACTTAATCCTCCGTTAGGTGCGGGCGATCTCTCAGATAGCCTGGGTTATATTACGTTCCTCCTCGAAATAAGTTTGCATTTGTTTCGCGTGGGTTATGGATTTCAAAGACATTCGAGAAATGGGCATTAACATAGTTTTGGCTTCAATCACTGATCGCCAAAAGCCAGACACCCCAGCTCTGATCTGTCAGATCACCGCACCCTAATTCAAAATTTTCCTTTTTTCTTAATATTTTTTACTTTTACAAATTTAACCCGGGAGGACGCGCGGGGGTCATTTTATGACCCACGCCCTCGGAAAACTCAGATTCCTAGAAAACTAGCCACCTGTTCATTTCTTTCTTAGCAGTATCTGAGTTAGTCACTCCCCTACGCCTTTTCTGAGTATTTAGATAGTATTTCCGGAATTTTTTGTCCCCTAATACTCGTTTCGTCAGTTACTGGGGTTATTAAATGACCCCGCGCGTCTTTCCGTTTGTTCCACAGACTAGTTATTTCACGCAGCTGATAAAGTCAGCTTGTTATTTTCCTTGCCGAATTGAAGTATTTAACTGTTTCTCACACTGCCGACTCCATACGAAAAAGAAATGGATCGTTCACATAAACTTCTTGCTGAAGTTGAAACTAATGAAGACTATGGACCTGAGGATGTTTTAGAAGAGTTTTTCACATCATGAAAGTTTCTGCGAACGTGATACGGAATCGGAAGAGGACGGTCGTTCTGGAAATGAAGATGTGAATAACTTGGAATTGTTTTCATCAAAAGAGGGCATTGAGTGGAGGAAAACAAATTTTAGGCAGAATATTCGTTGTCATAATATAGTGCCCCGCTTACCTGGAACAAAAGGACAAGCGAAAGATGCAACAAGCCCTGTGAAGATGTGGGAGTTATTCATCAACGATAACATGATGCATTTAATTGTAGAGCGGACATATATATATATATATATATATATATATATATATAACGTATTCGTGGTTGTAGTCTTTAAAAATAAACAGGCCAAGCAAATAGCTACCTCTTATTTTATTATCAATAGGAGAGTGGTGGATATACGTCCATCTCTGTTTAGGTTACAAGCGAAAGTGCACAGAAAAATCCCTGCATTCTCTCGGATAAGGTAATAACATATTGACACGTGATCAAAGTGAAGGGAATATTGGGTATTTTTAATAAGATACGTAGGCGTTTCAGGGAAAAAGTCTGGTGCCAAAGAGACGCCGTCATGATTTTCTGTGGGCACGTGAAAGCGATTAAATATTCTTTTAGTAATAAACATGCCAAAATGAGAGATTTAATATACCTCCAGCGCGGGAAAAGAACGAAACTAGAGTTTTAGAAAAGTGATTTTGGAATACATTAAGATTTTAAAATATACAATATTAGAATTTGGAATAAAATTAAGTGAGATTATTACATATATTTATCGAGAAATGCGCACCAAACTTTTCACATGAAAGAGATGTTCGAAAAAGGAAACTCTAGAAATCCGTGCTTTATTAGTGAATAATAATAGAGTAGATTTGATTTGTGTTAAGCACTGTATTCATAATGTCTAAAAGTCAAAAACGTTATTTTTCCAACTTAAAATATAATGATTTTAACAGCGCAGGGTTGAATTTTAGTCTGGGGTCATTCTATGGCCCCCGCTCGTCGTAGCGTTCGCCAAGGAGGCGCGCGTTCTCTCGGGTTAATGTGGTGAATGAATTTCCTTTTATAATTTTAAATGCCTCTAAAGTCGGCACGACTATTGATAGTTCCTATTTTTGATAGTCTTTAAAATGTACATTCTTTGCAATGAGAATTATTTGCAAGAATTCCGGTGGTAGCATTGTGGAAATAAAATAATACGTGCAAAAATAAATATATTTTAGGAGATTAAGACACTTCAGATACGGAAAAAAACGTCTCTGCACTCAACATGCTTATCAGGAGACCATGGATATAAAATAAATCAGCAACCATGTACCATGTGTGTCATTCTCTTTGTAAATAATACACACTATATTTAAGAACGTGCATCATCATATATAATTCTGCTGCTTGATGTCATCGAATTCCATAAGAAGCAGGCTTTCCAATTTAGTATTATTTTCCAGATATATGAATACACATGTATGTTAGATTTTACTTATTTCCTCACCGCTGAGATAAAATAATCATTTGTTCATACATCTTTTGTATAATAAACCCTAAAAAATGCCTGAGTCATTTGAATATATGGTATTGTATGCTAAAATATTGCTGTAGTCCAAAATCCCTATAATTCGTGAAACTAACATGAGAGAAACGAAATGTCTTATTCTAAGCAATTTTCATGACTTTATTTGACGGAAAAACTTTAAATTTACCAGTTAAAACATTTTCTTTGTAAAGCATTGCAATTGAGAAGAAAATTGCAGTCGATTGAGAGTATAATCTGCTCAAGTATTTTCAATGTAAATTAAATTTCTCTTTCATGTTAAAATTTTAGAATTCATATAATCAAAGTACCTTTCATAAGATGGAGCTATGCGAAATTTCATTACATTTTTAAGCACGGGTATGCAACTTCATGCAGCCAAACATTTCGAAACGCTTTTATGTGAATATATTTCCACGAGTAACTTTTTATTAAACAACTTTATTTTTCGTCTCCTGGGTATTTCTCATTCAGGGTCTACTTCCGAAAAATTCATGTTTGTAAACGCGGCAAAGCTTCAAAAGGCTCTTCTTTATTTTATATGTATGCAAAGTAAAATATCTCCAGAAAGAATCTTTCAATTTTCTGCACATAAGAAACTTCATCCTCTGGTATTAAAAATTAAAAGCACGAATATTTTATGGATGAATAATGCGTTTTTAATACTTTCATAAAAAAAGTCACAAAGTAGGCAGGCAGTGTTGTGTCTTAAAAATGTACCTACTCTATACAAGATCAAAAAATCAATAAATTTCTAAATTGCATTAGGTTATTAAATTATATATTCAATGGACATTTTCTTGTACTAAATATACTCTGCACTACTAAAATAAAGTAGATATATATAAAAAATAGAAATGTAATAAATGATATATATTGAAAGAAAAGTTAAAAAATAACATAGTTTCTGTGCTCTAAAATTTATTGAAGGCTCCTTCAGGAATCAAATTCACAGTCAGATTTTATTTGAATTAAATTTTAAAGTCAGGAGTTTATTTGAGTCATGTAACTTATTTATGCATACCCCAGGAAACAAAATGAATCTATAAGACGGAATTGTCCCATTAAAGTTACTTCCCCATATGCTCATATGTTACATTATTTTAACCGCATTTGAAAAGTCAAATCGCTAATAAAGTATATTATTCAAGAGATATTTTCCGCTTCAACATTTTAATAGTGACAAGAGCAATAAACTTATAGGTAAGAATTTATTATTTTATATTTGTGGAAGTGAAATTTAACTATCTGAAATTATAAGAAAATAAACTTAATGTCAATAATTTCATGAATCAGATTTGCTTCCGAATTATAAAACAAATCATGACCTTTTTCATGATTTGAAATCAATGAAAGTTACTGTATTATTTTGCACATAACATTATTTAATGAAATTTGGATTCTGTAGAAATATTATAACTTCCTTTGATAAAAGTACTTTTTTCAAGAAATATTTTCCACTTCAAAATTTTAATAGTGACAAATAGCAACAAATTTCAAGGTAAGAATTTTCTCATTTTATATTTAAAGGAAGCAAATTTAGCCATCTGAAATTATTGGTCATGATAAGTAACCAATGAAAATAATAAAAATTCTATACATAAGCAATTGGTGTTCAGTGGGTATAAACTAAAGTGTAGAAAGTGATGATATCAAAACATTTTAGATTTTCAAATCACTGCACTCATCTGAGCAACAAAAACTGTGATCTAAATTGACAAAGGCTAAAGTATGGTCATATGATCAGTAAGAATTAAAAGAATTTTCTAATTTTTTTAATAAATCTAACAGGGGCAGCTCGTGCATAGGGACTGAGATTCTGCAGAACACCCAACTTTTTCCAAGGTGCAAAACTTAATCAATTTATTTTATTTCGCATTTTGTATTCAAATCTATCAAAAATTTAACTCAATTTTACATTAAACAATATCGATCTTCAAATGAAACATAAGGAAAATAAAATAAAAGCAACTACTCAAATGAGAAATGCCAGTGCCTTCCAGCACTGGATTCCGCTTGCACGCATGCGCAGTTACAGAGTGAAGGCTTTACCTTACCTTTCCCTACCGTGATTTTAAGCTGAAAGGATGCTGTCTATGTCGGCAGTACAACTTAAGCTAGAAACGGAGTTTTAAACGCTTTTGTATCGCGGAAAATGTTTTCGCGAGCCAGAATTTAATAAACCAGGAAATGAAGAATAATTAATGATTTAATTGAAAAAAATTAAATAATAAAAATTTAATTAAATTTTTTATAGTAGTTAAATTTGAATGAAATTTCTTGCAGTCTAAAGCATTTTTTTATAATTTTTAGTCAGAAATGCCGTTTAGAAATTTTCCACAATACAAATATGTTTTCAGAATTTTCGCGATCCCCAGTATTCTGTATCATCCTATTTGTGATCATAATTCATAATTTAAGAAGTTTGGATTTCGAATAAAACACGGTTTGCTTCAAAGAACAGAATTTTTTAAAGAATATTTAGAGGTATATTCCCATTTTAAAATATTACAGCGAGCCTGTTGATAGATGTAATAGAATAAATTAATCATTTTTTTCATCTTGGGAATTCCTATTACTACTAACTACATCAGAACTTGAACTCTGCTTTTTAATATTAAACAAAAGAATAAATTACTTTCTGACGCACACAATACGAATCAGGGCAGGTTACATGCAGCTGTTTTAATTTCAATGGATAAAGCATTTTTTTAATCGTCATACAAGCATTAAGGTTAACGTTTTAGATTGTTTCGCTGGAAATAAATCAAGAAAAATGGATTATATTTTTAAGTAATTTTTAATGATACAACTAAATAGTATTCGCTTATGCTTATTTTTATATTAGTTATAGATTAAAAAGTTTTTTTTTCTTGTTAAATGATAATAAAATTATTTTATTTCAGTTATATACCGTCATTTTATTGTTCAGCCTCAGCTGTGTGAATCTTTATAAATGTAGCAAGGAATACAGGAGAAAGAACTGAAAAACAAATTTCGAGCTTAAAATTTTAATTAAATTAATTTGTTAAAACTTTTACCTATTTAAAGAAAAAATGTTATAAGTTTATTCATTAAATATAAAACAACTCAAAATTAATGGGAAAATACAAAAATAATAAGTGGTACAAATATATATCAGTGAGCAGTGAACGATTAAAAGTTACAGCATCCCCAAGAAAACATAACACAAGCCGCCACTGATATCAAAGCAAACACTTTCATGCAAGATATGGTCAGGTCAGGGAATATCTATTTTTCAGTGTCTCTCAGATTGTTGCTTTTAATATTTTTATTTAATAATAATATGTACTTGAATATTGAAATAAATAATATCTAATTCAATTAGATGAGAGTACTCTACAAATTATTTATCTCTTAATAATACAGCTTTGTCCTCTTTCAGAAATTAATCGCTTCAATCTATACAGATATTTTTATGCAAAGTTAGCCTCAAGCAATCTAAAATTTCGACATTTACTCTGTTTTATTTTAAGTTCACATATTGAAAAAAGAGGTAGGAGTTCTTTTAATTTAATTGAGCATGTTAATTGAATCGTTGAACGCGTCACCAAGGAACTAAGTATAAATAAGCGAAAGAATTTTACACAAAGCAAAGCTTTCTGTTCCATTGTTATGAAACAAACGGTATAGTGAAATATAGGCTGTTCTTTACAGTCTGCTATTGAAGTTCTCAGAAATTCTATGTATTATACTTTCCGAGATTATCGCATTTCGCAGAACTTGAAATTCGAAGACACTGTTTATAAAAGATGACTCCGTCAAATCACTTCATTCTATTTACTGTGCGATGTATTATATAGTGAAATCTAATTCGCCAAAACGATTTTTTATTCAGGAATTTCTAAGAGAAATCAGTTGAAAATGTGTCTTTCAATCTGATTCAGATATTCACAATGTTTTCAAGTCATTTACTGGCAATCAAATGATTTGTAATTGTGTGGAGTGTCAATTTTAAGAAGTAAGAAATAACTTTCCACTCATTTGCAAGAAATTGAATTCTGCATGTAAAATATAATAAATTGAATAAAATACTTAGAATCGAAACTCAGAATTGAAATGCACAGAAAAAAATCCATGGAATTTAGGAATTTCAAAGCGAGTTGTAATAAAATTCTTAGTACTCGCCATTGCCTCAATGACTGTCACAAGCAATCAGTGGAACATACAAAGAAATTTAAATT
The DNA here is from genome assembly GCA_013235015.1 of Araneus ventricosus. Classification (NCBI taxonomy): domain Eukaryota; kingdom Metazoa; phylum Arthropoda; class Arachnida; order Araneae; family Araneidae; genus Araneus; species Araneus ventricosus. The sequence continues at coordinate 37,650 of BGPR01006576.1, read as the reverse complement.
TTAAATGTTACTTCTTCGGAATAATCGCCATTAAATTGAAGGTGCCCCATGCAGAATTAGATATATATTTTTATCTTTACGTGGATGACGTATTTGAATTCGATTGTAAGCGCAAATTGGATTTAGAGCATTAATTGCGTCAATCATAACCTGAATTCAATACGCATAAACGACCCAATATCTTTCTTTAATGAGTATTTTTACTGTAATTGCTGCTTTTGTCACACCCTAGTCAGGAACACTACTTCAAGATTTCTTTCACTAACATAAATTTTAAATTAAACAATATGCGTTTTGTATTGTTTTTCTTACAATTGTCCCATTAATTCGAGTTTTACAGAAATCCAAATTCGTGCTTTGATCTCAGTCACAAAATATATTCCTTTATAGCAAAAGGCTTGATCTCAGAGTGTTGCCGAAATATGGCACTAAGAGGAAAAGGAATTTTTTATCTTGATAAGCACTGACTTTTGAGGATCATTATGTATCATGTAACTAAAATAGAAATTATTTTTGTAATCTCACTCAAAGAAAGTTAGAGCAGCTTAAACAGTTATATATATTTATGCAATTCATCTTCAGAATGCGTTACCCTCACCTAAAATAACTACAACTATGGAATTTAAGTATTTAGAGTGATTTTAGAAAGATTTTAAAATACGTTTTTATCGAAAGCGAGCATTTTAATCATTGCCATTTGGTATACAAGAAAGTAAAAAAAGACTTCAATTTAGGAGAGTAAGAATTTATTTAAAAGTTTAAACTATCACACATTTCTTCTTAGTGGTCTGAATGTCTTGGTCTTAGGTCTTGCTTCTTTAGAGGTCTAGTTTTGTGTGTCAGAAAGAACATTCCTTCCTCACAGAAACCGCTTCGTAACTGCGACCGCATGAGACGGCTATGAGCATACCCTTGCACAATAGGTTCAATCAAATGGATTCTAAGAAATGTTATCACCTCCTTATCAGTCGATATATGATCCTTCGCACATGTTCCATATGGTAGAAAATAGTCAGGCATATGGGCAACATACACCTCACAACTAAACAAATTGGGATAACAATGACAAATAAATGTAATAACAATAAAAATATAATAGTGACTTTTCAATTTTTAAGTTAAAAATTAGATTTCCCAATGAATAAAAGTAATTACTTTGTTTCTACGCAGAATACTTGTAAGAGAAGAAATTGAAAACTCAAATGGTCTATCAATGCTTTCGATAATATTTAACCAATTAATGCCTTACGTCCCTTTTTAGGGAAGCTTCGAAAAATGCATCATAAACTAACATGAATGATTTTTTCAATATAAATTTTACAAAGAAATATTTTTAAGTATTCCTTTCTTTTATATTCACTCGATGACAGCACATGTCAAGCTTTCCGTTAATAATGTAGCCTTTTTATTTTCAAGACAGACTCGGAAAGCAGTTTTCTGCATTGTGTAGAAGAAAAGAGTAAGTTTGTTCAATTATTTATCAATTATTTTACTTGCATTTAATAAATATATCAGTAAATGCAGTTGTAAGAATACGTTTTTTTCTTGGAATTTCACATAATTTTAGATTTTGATATTTTTTGCATTAATTGCCTCTAAATAGTGACGCTATGCTTAGTAGGGCAATAATACATAAATTTATCAGACAGGATTTTTCAAAGTAATTTTCCAATTGATTTCAGAGAATTTAATATTAGTATATAAAATGTATTAAAAAATGCTACTTCGGCATTATGGAGTTAACATATTTACATTAATTTTTCACTATTGCCAAAAGTGTTTGAAAGATAAATTATTCAATAAATAAATTTATGAAAAATTACGTAATTACATTGCAATATATTCAGTTTGTAAACAACCATTTAAGAAAAGTAAAACGAATAGAATTCTTATTAAAAACAAACTAAGGAAAAATTAAACTTCACAAACGAAAAAGGATGTGTAAAAATGTGTTTAAATTGTTATATTCTGAATAATTCTTAGCATATTCTCCTTGTAGAATTTTAACATCAAATCAAGAACGTCAAAGCAAGGTAAAATGCTCAAAGCATAACAGAACATCATTAATTAACTTATTATCCTCACCAACTAATAAGTAATGCAACTGCATTGCTAATTTAGTGTCATAAAATTACTTTGTTGTTCCCATATTCCTCTCGTTACTTAATAATTCATTTCCAAATTTTTGATACCCTCGACAGTGTTAATAAAATTGTTCGGCAACCAACAACAGCTTACAAAATGTCGTATATTCCCGCCAACGATAACCAGAAACAGAAATTAAATTATGTAATTTCAAGTCAGCAGATGCGAAAGTGCTAATTCCTTTTAAACATACCCAGATACTATCGATTGTTTCTCGACATTACCTAATTTCAAGGAAGTCATTTCAAAGATTCTTATCATTTAATATGGCTTCTTTTAAATGTGTCATTTCCACAGAAGGCGAATCCTTAAGTTCTCTTCAAAATTTTTTCTCCATCTTCTTTAAACAATGTGCTAAAAATGTGTACATGCAAAAGTGACGAATAAAATCTCATAAATCTTTGTATTTGGCATTTTAACTAATTATAACGATGATTGAGGGTTCCGAAATGCTGGATAACATACACCTATAGCAAGCATTTTATTCTATTTCAAGGAAATCGAATATAGGGGATTCCAGGAAGCTAAATTACTGTGTGGCTTTTTCTTTCAGTTAACATTATCCCGTGATATGCAAAATTCAAATGTGAACAGTTGGATTTGCAAGTAACAAAACCAGAATGCTTTTTACTCTAATTGTTACATTAAGATTCGTTCAGGAAGAATTTAATTCTTCATAAATTGAAGTTAAATGCTTTAAAAATAATCGCAGTAGAAAAGATTTTAAAAACACGCTTTTATTAATGTACTAAATATTAGAAAATAATATTTTAATCACACATTTGGAGGTCAAGGTCAATTCTTAATGTGTGAGGCGCTGAAAATAATGCTACAAAGAAAGAGAGACACAAAATATATAATATAAAAGAAAATCCCTAAGAATTCTTTAAAAATTTAAAAATATATTATATGATTGAAATCCCAACTTACTTAAAATATTTCTATCAACGCCTCACGCTTTTACTATTTAGTTTTGACCTCCCAAATTTTGATAAAATATTTTAATAAATAATTATTTTCTCGAAAAACAATTATTTGAAAAAGCTCAGGAAAACTATATTCTAAGAATTATGCATCGGAATCAGATCTAGGAATAATATATTTTGGCGTTCCTTTGATTATTTATTTGAAAAACTCTCTATATACGTCTATGATCAGTTTTTATACTTGTAAAAATGTCAGGTTTTGAGCAAAGGCTTGGAACTAAATGATTGGCATTTTTATGAGCAAGCAGCGCCATTTATTTCTAAAATTTTGATTTGGTTTCTAGGTTTTGTACACAATACTGAAATGCCTTATAGATTTCCTTTTATTTTATAGAACTATCTGTAATATATCTCACTTCAACACTTGAATGCACAGTACGGGATTTTTGGTTATGCAAATAAACTAAGTAAATGAATTTAATTTTCAATTATGGATTGCAGTAGGGAACTTAATATCGAAAAAAAACCCTGTTTTTCGAAATTACAATAAAAATATTATTAATAACAATACCTATAAATGTTTTGGTAAAACTTCAGAAAGAAACCTATAATAGTAAATAATAAACTTTATTAAGAAATAGGTTGAGGCAGATAGAATAAAGAATTTTTGTTTTCTATTTAGACAGTATTAGAAAGGTGAAAAGTTACCTACAGTAACCAGCCTTAAGAGCTCTGTAACTTAATAATGAACCTTTACGAAAACAAAATTTATTTTCTAACGTTATGGAAATCAGATAACTAATTAGAAACTCAATACTTAACTTCAACCTTATTATACGATAATGCTTTGATAATATGTAGATAATGTGGACTTCGTTAATAAGTTTGGTTTTGAAAGTCTACATTTTACTAAATTGGAAGTCTACAAATACGAGAAGAATGTAAGCTGTAATAAAATTGATTGTTAATAATATTATTTTAAATATTCTTCCAAAAGTTGCTGAAGATTTTAAATAAAAACACGTTATTATCTTTTTACAAGTATTTGGTATAATTTGCTTATGATTTGTAAATTAAACAAATGAAAAAGTAAAAATTGTTTATATATAATCAATTTAGAACTACGTTATTCAAAGCGAGACAGCTTCAAAAAAAGTTTAAAAGATGTCCTTAGAAACTCTTGTGAATTAAAATAATTCAGAAATGCAGTTGAAAAATGTTATGTTTTTACTCTAGTTACTGGTTAATGGTACAGTTTTTACAGACAATACAAGTTCCCATGGGCTTGAAATGAGTGTTGTTCATTGCGTGGATCATCGCAATTATTGATTATGTTAGTGTGTTGTTGATTCCACAATTAAGCTATATCTGAATAAAATGTTGAAAACTTTTTAAAACCAGCCTTTCTCAACGTGCAACTTTTTTACTTTAAATAAAATCTAGCTAATTTGAAGAATTTGATAACTTTTTACCGAAACCATTCGTATAGTGAAACTTTTTTACTTTGAAATAAAATCTAGCTAATTTGAAGAATTTAAATAACTTGGTAACTTTATACCGAAACCGTATTAACTAGGATTGACAAAACCAACAATATTCAAATTGGCAAATGAAGAATAAATTGAGCTTATCCTAAGCTAAGGAGTGGAAACAATTAGTTTGAAAGTATTTTAACGATAGAAAAATTGGGCTTTTAAACGATTGTAACATGTTACCACAACGAACATGCCTTACTTTCAGAAACATTCTCTGACGTTTGTATCCAGAAACAAAACGCGGAAGCCGTGCCACCTCACGCCGTGTATGAAAAAGCATCTGTTGTGAGGAGGGATCGCACTTTATTGATTTAGTCTAAGTGATTTTTGTGTACAATAAAGGAAGCCTTGTAAGATATCCATTAACTCCCATTAGTCACCAACCTGCAAGGAAAGACGGAGAGAGTACAAATGTAAAGAAAAAAACTGTTTAACTGTAAGATTCAGGTAGGTCACTTTAGGTTACTTTATTATTTAGCGAAAACGTCATCTAAATGTTGAAGGTCATTTAACAGAAATGCTTTCCGTGTGATTACTTTATCTAGTTGAATATTGATTCTTTTGTCTAGGAATATCTGACTCAGTAACCTAAGAATAAAAAGAAGGATCAACGAGTAGATAACGGCAAAAACAAAATGAGTTTAAGATAAGCGCCTATAATTAAATTCTGAGGATATAATAATTAAGAAAGAATTATAATTTCGAAATTGTGGCAATATTATTTAGGAAATAGTTATTTGTTATCAATGTACTTTTAAGAAATGGTTTAAAATTGGCTTTTCAGAATATAACAGTTGTCTGAGTTAATCATTTCCCAGCGGAAGTTAGAGGTACTGTGCCAGAAGAAGATTTTCGCTCTGTGCAGACTGCGAAGATACTGTGCAACTAAACCGATTAAGATTTCATTCCCAACTCATAACTAATTTGTACTCTAATCACCATGTACTTTATAGTTTTACTTTTGTCTGACTACAGCATTTCTACTACTGTGGTTGTCAAATTAATGACTACAGCATTTCTACTACTGTAGTTGTCAAATTACTGACTGCAGCATTTTTACTACTGTGGTTGTCAAATTAATGACAACAGCATTTCTACTACTGTGGTTGTCAAATTACTGACAACAGCATTTCTACTACTGTGGTTGTCAAATTACTGACTACAGCATTTTTACTACTGTGGTTGTCAAATTACTGACTACAACATTTCTACTACTGT
>BGPR01006576.1:11013-31816 GCA_013235015.1 Araneus ventricosus | reverse complement strand
ATTACTGACTACAACATTTCTACTACTGTGGTTGTCAAATTACTGACCTATATAAGTACCTTAAACCATTTAGAATTTAATTCCCAGGGAAGAACTAATTTTTCTTTCCTCTAATCGCCTTGTACTGTATAGTTTCAATAATTTTACCACTCTTGTTATCTCATGACCGTCTGGCCTAATGCATATAAAAAGTGCAATCTTTCTTGAGTCACTCAGTCTAAGCAGGTATGTACTATTTCCTTAAGAGAAGTGCGAATGTTGTGCGGAAAGAGCTTTTATCCTGTGCATATGGACAGTTACCTCTAAAACAATAGGATTTTATTTCCATTTAATTTTTGAATTGTTCTAATCGTTCATCCCATTTTATCACCACATTATTGCTAAAAAAGGAACACAGGATCAGTAACGGCAATGGCGTTCAAAAGGGATAAAATGTCTTACCTTCTATTGGCTTGAAAAAGAAGGAGGACAATTACCTTTCCACCAAAATCTGTTTTTAAAAGGATACTATTAGATTTCATCCTCTCCTAATCTTAAAGTCTGGCTTACGCAATTCGACATCATATGTCTACAGCTTTTATAAATTTTACGTGGAACAAGCCAGTTATCTGGAGCAGTAATAGTAAGATAATAGCCTGGAAATCGTTTGCCACTACTTTATTTTCGGCAAAATTAAATATGAAACCCGCGATAGGCTCATAACCCATCAGGTAGTAACATGAAGACTGGTTGTTGCGCTGGAAGCTTGCAAATGGACCCTATTACTACGCATTACACGCAATAAGCTTTCCCTGCCATTAATGATCCAGGCTACGCCCAGTCGATATAAATATTGATTTAAATGAAAGAAACATTGCTTATTTATTTTTTAGCTGAGCATTAAACTTGTGCAGTAAATGGCAGTATTATTTTTATAGTTGTTCAGTATAAATTTATAGATTTTATTTTGAAACTAAAATGTTTCTTTATGAATTAACTGTTTTTCGGAAATTGGAATTAATATCTATTGTGTGTAAATCAAATAATAAAACTGAACCATTTAGAAATAATTGTATAAAAATTGCAAAAAATCATGTTTTATTTTGAAAAAATATATTCATTACTTTCTCTAAGATTCTATTAAGAGTGATGAGGATTAGTCATGAGATTCTATGCTGAATTTTGCTGTGTTAAGAAGAAATATTTTAATATGATACAGTAATTCGGCCATATTATTTTTACAGATGCTCAAGACAGATATTTTAAATGGATTTTATTTTAAAATGAAATGTTGATTAATAGATAATATTTTTATGTAAATATAGCAAATAACCATCAAGCAGCATATAACAGATAATAAGTTTCTTTTCAAAATCACAATCAAAACTGCATCTTACAATCATGAAATGCTAGATAAAGGTATATATTTCGATAAATTTTTGTCTCAGACATAAATATTCCAATGGTTTGTGCCAGACCTGAAATACAGAAAGAAAGTTCATGATATTTATCTTCAAAATTTTTTAAAAAGTTAAAATAACTTGAGAAATAAATTATTTTTTATGAAAAAAGCATTGTGGGTATTTACTAGTGAAGAGGTTTATTTATTAGTTTAGAAGAAATTATTCAAAATACTGTAGCATATAACGAATGGCAAGAGCAATGAGTGTTCTGATTGCAAGATAGACATTTTAACATTAAAATGCACAGGCGCTGCTTCAAATTCAAGTGTTCTTTGAGGGAAAAGTTGATTTGCTTTGATGACGCCTCGGTGAAATTAATGTCTTCTAAATAATTGTTTTATCAAAGAGAATATTTTTTGATGCAGAAAAGCATAATTTCCTCATTTATATAAAAAATATCATATCATATTACTTTAAAAGTGTTTTCATTACATGTTCATTACTTAGTTATTAAAGGATTATCTGCATCAAACTTAATTTATATCTTGCTATGAATATATAAACAAATTATCTAGTCATTCAGTCTCAAAATTTTAAAACTCTTGACCATCAATACTGCAACTAATTATTTTGCGAAAATTGTATGGTTCAGGGATAATTAACGGTGAATGCCTATTCAATAAGATTGAATACCAGATTCTGGAGAAAACTCCTAGTGACTTACTTAGAACCTACATTCGTTAAATGTTCGTTTAGAACAGTTTCTTTTGAGACAGAACTTTTCTACTATAGAATTTCTTCAAGCTTTTCTTTCAGAATTTTCAGTATTTGAATCGCATGGACTGTGAAGAATATTATTGAAGTTGTTATTATTCCCTCCCATTAACTTCAAAATTCCTACTAAATTTCTATCTTTATTAATTTGAGAATGAGATTATGAGATTGGTAAAATGAATACTGAGGCTGGTATTAAAACTAGTCAGAGACTAACTTAAAATAATTCACTACACTGAATTTAATCCAAGATTTTTTTAAAGAATTAGTAGTTTCTCTTTCATTCTTTATAGAAAAATCAAGGGTCAAAAAGTAGTTATGTATGAATCCGTGGAGCTGCATAAAAAAATTGATGTGAATGAATTCATTGGAAAATTTATTTCAAACGAAATTTCATTAAACTTTACAGTAATTTAAATATTTTTTCTTTCTCTTAAATTTGTTTTCCGATTTACTTAAGCGAATATTTAAATCAATAACGTTATATAACCAAACATATTTATACTATAATTGTGTATTTGTAAGAACGAACAAAGACGCTTTGAAAAGTGTGGAAAACAAACAAAGTTATTATCAACACGCGAATATTTTCTAAGGCATTAGCGATAAAAATCTATATTTAGAATGTGGTTTAAATAGAATATTTCGAATTCTCCGACTCAAGTTGAAGTTTTTTAATTTAAGTAATTTTCATTAATTTATTTGTCAGAATATTTTACTTATAAAACTGAATATCTTCATTGTTTTTCTCATTACTCGAAAGTATTCGTACGAGATACTTTCCGAGCTTCAAAGTCAGAGATTTAAATTTTTATTTCTGCTTATAAATTATTCAATTAAAACATTAAAAGCAATTGATGGAAATGAAAGCTGAAGACTCTGAGATTGTATGAGGAAAAAAATTCTACTTTGAGGAACCATACATTTGTGCATCTTCAAAAACATTTAATTCCATTTTTGGGAAAGCACATAGTTCAATACTGAATAATTAATTAAAATTTTCTGAAGAATAAGCTAAATGAACTTTTTCTAGCTTCCCTCTATTCAAGGCGCATGGGAAGATTCCCATATATATCAGCATAGACACACAGTTATTAAAAATTTAAGAGTTTACTTTACAGCAGAATTCTAGACTATTTTTTTCTTTCCTTCCATTAACTAATATTTTCTAATAGTAGCTTGAGGTAAAAAATTTAAAGAAGTAAAAACATTAAAAAATCCCCATTGAAGTTTTAATGACTTTGAATATTTATTAATTACACGGCTTTAAGTTCTACATTTTTTAAAACCAAGACGGCAAAGATATTGAAAAATGCAATGAATTTTTTAAATTAAATTCGCCCCCGGCATTTTACACATATGCTAAGAATGTTATCTTTACAGAAATAAAAAGAAACCGTAACGGTCACAAGTCAAATATTTGATATGCATCTTTTATGAAAGCATTTTAAGTACAAAATAAGCATCAAAGCGAAATGGAAAAAAAAGCACGTATAGAGTATCAGATAATGGAAAGAAAGTATTTTTCGCTACTTCACGCTAAAAATCTGTTCCAGATTTTCTTTCTAGGAAGTGACACTTCATACATTGCAAATCAAACAAAAGCTAACCAATACAAAAAAACCCTCTCGAAATGCATTTTCGAGTCAAACTCAAGCTTCGCAAGTGACAAGTTGCAGATTACATTACACCCACCGTCTTAGTAGCACAACATTTGACACTCCCACATGAAATGAGAAATTTTATGTCCTTGCTCTCCAAACCAGGAGGTCTGCTCCGTCATTACTTTCGATGCATTTCAAATGTAGGTCTTAGCGTCGCGAAATATATTGAAGATGGCGAGCAATGTAGGGAATAAATGAATGCGAGAAAGTCAAATATAGAAGAAGAGAAATATGCTAGCAGAATGATCCACCAACAACTCAGCATACAACCTCTTCTAACCATGAAACGGGAGATTTTATAGATATATAGCAGGGTTTTCTGTTTGGATTTCTATTTTTTTCTGCTGGTAGGAAGACCCTCAAATTTTCCCTCCGGGCTACAGAAGGGAAGAGAGGCTATCGAAACATGCGTTTCACAGAAAAAATATCTGGAAGCTACAGATAAACATTCCAGTCAAAGAAGCACTTTCCCCTTTTGCACTCCATCTAGTCAGCTAGAGCCACGAAACAGTATCCCTTTCGTTTTTTCGGATACTATCAGGAAATGTATCCGAAGAAGTTCTTTTATACATTCGAAAGTGCGGCATTTAAAACAGGATGTAGCTTTTCAGTCGAATGTTTCCTGGGACGAAAAAACTGGCCCCTTGTAAATCTGAAAGCTTTTTTTATAGGAGCAACTATACGTTATTTTACGAAAAAGTACCCCTTGTGATCTGTTTAAAAGTTTTCGCTTTAGCCAATGTTTACAAAAAATAAATAAGTATTGGGCGATCGAGATTTTGTTTAAAATAAATGGATCTCGAAGTAATCATATGTCTCCTTCTGAACAAAATTACAACTTCAAAACAACTGTGAAGTTCTCGAAAAATAAGACAGTACAGACATGGAACATCATAAGTAATTGTTGCTTAAAAGAACCCAACCTGATAATTAATGGAATAAACGGTAGCCATTAATAATTGCGATTAAAGAATCCTGATTTCATTTTAAATTGGATTTATTATGGACAAATCTTTTTGCTGAAAATTCCTTCTTACATATTTGCTTTCACGGTAACCGAAAATTGAACGAATATTTTTCCCTTATACATTTTATATTTAAGGGAAAAAGACTTTCAAAGGTTAGGTTAGGTTAGATTAACGTCCCGTTTTGAAGCAACACGAGGGCTATTTAGGGACGGACCTCGTAACCTCGGACCTCGTAATTTTGAACCGCGATCAGATGACGACGACGACGCCTGAGCTGGCGCCCCCTCTCCAAACTTCCGCGCCACACCAACGGGAGGACGTTTGGCCACTACGTATGATTTAGCGTGCAACGGGCCCCATACACGGCGGATCTTTAGTGGAATCGGGTTTCGGGCCTGCGACCGTCCGGTCCCGGGGTCGGGATACTGCCACTAGGCCACCGCGGCCCTAAAGACTTTCACAGATATTGGTAAATAAATATTAATGAAACTAATAACCGGGCAGTATAAAAGGCGCTAAAATTTATAGACAGATTTTCAACAAATTTATAAATAACTTGTTGCACTTTTAAAAGCTCTGAATGGTTCTTATAATAATCCTTTGAATCTATGCATAGAACAAATTAACTGAGAAAAGACTACCACTTTTAAGTTTCTGAAGAAGTATCAATTGAAAAATGCATAATTGTGTCAAAATCTCCTATTTGCAATTTTGTGATAGAAACTTCATTTAGCACAGAGAAGAAATCCTATACTATCGTTCCATGTTTCATAAAAATAGATCGATTTTCATGTTCAATTGAAGTTTAAGACTAGCGATATTTTAATTAAGTGTAGTATCTTGATATTTGATTCTAAATGAAAGCAATGAAATCGGGTGACTGTCGGAAATGGAATTCGGAAATCATTAGTCTTAAGTTTTAATTTTAGATAAAAGCAAATTTGAGATGCAAATTTTTCTCGTTTCCTTTATCTAGCAATAATGCTCGATCTTCCATTATCTGAAAATTACTAATTAAAGTTCCATGATCTTTCATGCGTGTGAAATTGAAAATTATTCCAAGGATTTTTTCAGTTTGTATTTAGAAAAAGTAACTTACATTTTTTTCTATAATTATTTATTAATAGCGTCTTAATTTTCGCATGATTTCCCTATTCGTTCAATTGGTTTCCTTTTTCTATTCTTCCCGGAGAATTAATTTACTTTTTTAAAAATTCAATTAAACTTGTTTTCCTTACTTGTTTCCTGAAATTTTCGCGTATCAAAGTTTGAAAGGTGATTCTTTTTGATTAGTACAGCTTAAACTTTAAGTAGTCTCGATAAAGAACCATCGTACTTCAGCATATCAATTCCTATAATGCATTCTATATTTCGTCGCTTAACAAGCAACACCACCTATCTCAATTTTTTGAAATTTCAAAGAAGAAGAAAAACTGAATTTTTGTGCAGCCAAAAACGAATTTTTTTCCACATCCAGTATGAACATGAAACTGCATGTCCCTACCAGATATGAAAAAAATTCCGAAATATTCGTTTTCGTCTAAGAAAAATTCAGTTTCTTTCTTTCTCTTTGAAATTTCCAAAAATTGAGATAGATGGTGTTGCTTGTTAAGCCAGGATTTATTTAAATTACCTTACTTACAGGATTCCTACTTAAATAAAGGCCACTCCTTCTTAACTTCAGAACGACGACAGCTATATTCATGAAAGTAGTGTCTAGGTATGGTAAAACGTCTATGCGCTATGTGATGTGCCCACTGACAGAGCCACCTGGTGGCAAACTCTAGAGTTAGCATTCCTATCTCTGAAACGGTGCAAAATAGGGTGAAACTGTCAATCATAATGTTGTACAACATTGTCGATTTAGTACAAAAAGACACTTTGTGTACATTTATACGAAGAACAGAATGCTTAAAACGCACATTTTATTCTTCACTTTTTCCGAAATTGTGACGTCAAGAAGCGGGAGGAGAAAAAACAATTATTTATCACAAGATACCTTTATTTTCGGTGTTTAAAGTGCTCTCCGTCGTCTACAGTACAGATTTGAGACTTTGATTGAATTTCACTCTGCACACGTTTTAGCATATAGTTGATGCGCTAGCACAAGCAACAGTAATGTGTCATCGAAAGTCCTGCAATGTTGGCGGAAAGGTCGCTTACAAGGTCCTACGAGAAAAGATATAATGGGGTCGTGCTTTGTGCGAAAAATAACATTTTCTCCTTTTACCCATGTCTTGTGACGTCACAATTTTGGAAAATGCGCTCTGTTCTTCCTATTAATATGCAGAAGGTGTTTTTTCGAACTAAATAAATAACTCCCTGCAACTTTGTAATTGACATTTCCCCCCTATTTTGCATCCTTTTCGAGATAGGAACGCTGACTCTGGAGATTGCCACCAGGTAGCATTTTAAGTGGGCTCATCGCATAGCGTATAGACGTTTTACTATGCCTAGGCATTACTTTCATGACTATAGCTGCCGTTGTTCTGAAGTTAAGAGGGGGTGGCCCGTATTTAAGTGAGAACCCTGTATATTGCTTACTGTAAGCTTAGAATTTAATTTTAATTTTAGGAAAAGTTCATATTAGTTTAGTATATGAACACTAATTCCTATGGGCAAAATTGCTGTTATCATACTGAACATTCAAATGCTTAACACAAATTCAAACTTAATCAAATAGCGGTTGAAATTCAAAAGCAATTAATTTCTTAAAGCCAATTCAATTTTTTTTGAAGAATAAGAATTTCTGTATTCATTTGCAGCAGATCTAAGAGGTATCTTCTTTTTCCGCGGATGCGAGCGTACGCTTATTTTTTACAAATTTGAAAGGACTTCATATTATGAAGAATTCAAGAAGTGCAATTAGCCATATAATTCCTGTTCCGGGTAGAGTGGATTGAGTTGCGTGTTAATAATAATAATAATTCCTGTTGGAAGTTCTCTATTCTTGTAAAATGAGGTTTTTTTCCTTAGCTTCCAGAAAAGACATTCTGTAACTCCAAATGGGACATTCTCTATAAAAAGTCAATCAAATCTTGCTCGAATACCTCTGCTAAACTGATTTACATGGGTGTATGATAAACATCACACTCAAGTATAGTAATTTGGTATATTTTTCTTTGGAGGAACTCAAAAAGGTAACTTTATAAAAACACCTCCAAGGAAAAGTTGCATTGAAAATCTATATTACCTTATTTTTCAGTAATATCAGTAATCCAATAGTTCTTACCTTTCGTTTCAAATTTAAGGTATCCGTACACGTTGAAAAGTCTATTAAAAAAAATTCCCATTTTTTAATTTTTGATATTTTGGGTAGTTCATTCATCTACCTTTCTGAAACATATTTACTTTTGTCGGTACGTTAATTAGAAGATGATATATTAATTGTTTTATAACAAACCGAAAACCGGAAGTGGGCGTTTAATTAACCGGAAGTTGTCATTAAAAGGGACAGAAACCTGTCAAAAATTGTTTTAAACTGCAATTTTTCTAGTTAATATGATGTTAGTATATTTTTAGGAATTTTTTTTAAAGCTTAGATATTTAATTTAAGCGTGTGGCAAAACTAAAATTTGATTTTTCTCAAAACTAGATGTGATGCATAATTTTCACACTTCAAACATGATAACTCAAGATATTGTCATTCGATTGTTCTGAAATTTTGTGAACACTTTCTTCAAATGTGTCTCTAGTGAATGTACTAGAATAATGTATATTGTAACAATATTTTTTTTAATTATGGTCTTTTATTTGAAAAATGACATAGAAAATTTGCTGAAAATCTTATAATGATTGTTCGATTAGCTCTAAAATTTTTATTTATGCAAATAATGTTAAGATTCTAGTACAAGCACTAGTCCATAGTATTTAGTTTATTTTAGTATTAATTTTATTTGAATTATTACGAAGTTTGACCTCTAGCATGTTTGAAGTTTTGGGGAATTTCCTCTAAAAAGAAGCAGAAATTCAAGATTTTTGTAAATTTATAATAATTTATACTCAAAACTCATACTCTAATATTAATCTTTATTAAATTCGAATCTAAAAAACATATTTTGGTGTTTCTATTTCACAATTTTTAAAAAAAGTGCTCCGAACGTGTTCGGATACCTTAAGATAAAAATTTATGAGAATAGAGAGTTCGTGCTTCCTTGTGAAAGGGAAGAGGATATTTCGGATATTCCTAACATTTGTTACAATTTAATTAAGAAATTTATATTTTACACTCTTTGATTTGTTTATTGAAGCTTTTTTTAAATTAATTAATTTTATTTTCCTTATGCGTCTACTATAATTTTATATTTAGCTTTTCAATAAATATTGAAGTGCTATACGTTTATCTTATTCCTTCTTCATAGAATTTCCAAAATGATGTACATTTCAATAAGCATAATATTTTACTATCACTAGAAGGAAAATTAGATGTCGCCATGAATTATTAATTAGCTCGGATCCTAGCCTAGACATTATAGATATTCAGGACGGACCATGGGAAGCGGACGTTTTTAAAATGAACAGTACTCTGTTATTCGGAGTAGGGGAGGCCTACGGCAGGTTTATAGTGATTTCCCACAGAATGCCAATTGAATTCCACCATGCCAATGTGGACTTGAGACCACTATGTATTCGCTTATAATAAATACATTAAAATTGATAAAGGTGGGATTAAAACGCTGCTGCAATTCAGGCGTCATTTTAGCATTGAACATCATAATGAACTCTCCAGCCACAACAATTTTCTCAGATTGTCCCCCGTTTAATTTCACTAGTGACAATCCGGAAGTAACGGTATGGAATTGTGTTGGTACGAGCGGAACTTTCGAACAAGTGTACTTCGAAGAGGATGGCGCTTCAGGTACCTTCAATTTAGCTTTCTGCGTAAAAGTGTTTCAAAACATTTTTGAACCAGAAGTTCAACAAAAAGGCATCTGAGGACGTATGTGTCGTTTTAACAGGATTGTGCCATTGCTAACATATCATGAGCTTTCAGGAATGTTGTTCAAGTTGCATATGTTAATCTGGCAATTTCTAACTTCGGCGATATCTTGCAGTCTACTCTATCAGCAAACGTTTTCATGTACGATTTCCTTTGTCCTTTTAGAAACTTGAAATAACAAGTGAATGAAGGTGTGCCTAGCACACTGGAATGTTAATAGACTTTATACGAGATCGATTTAAAGAAATCGATAAAGGTACGTTGGGAAGACAGGATGCAAACTTCCAAGAACATGTGTTAGTTAAAATGTCCATCACTTGAATTAAGTTTTTTCTCCGCAGCATTTGAAAATGGGAAGTTAATTATTGACATGGTAATAAATATTCTTTTCACAAATGATTAAAGATATTGTGCTTCTTTCAATCACGCCTGTTTACCGTGTATAAGCCTGTAGATATTCCACTAAACATGGTATGATTTCTTCGAAAAGAAGATTTACTCTTCATTTGGTTTTATAGGAGTGCCATGGAACTTTATAAACTAAGGCGCATAAACGAATGTGTTTTAGTTTATGAAGTTCTATTTTTTCAGCAAGTGCTATGCAACACTAACACAGACGTAGCGATTGTGGGGGGGGCAAAGGGGTATATATGTCTCAGATTATGGTCTCAGAGAGTGTCATGGAGACAAAATGGTAGTGTGTTTATGTCACTTTTTAAAGCCAAATATGATGATGAAACAAAAAAAATAATACCATGCCCAGCATTCCATTTATGTTTGCTAAACCACTTATATCAATGACAAAAAAATATAACATGCTGCCAGTTACCTCACTATGCCATTGAGCATTAAGCATAGATTTTAAGAACAAAAAGCGTATAATGTTTGGAATGTTCTTTGACAGCGGCTAATCATTATGGATTCTTTCTAATATCAAAACATAATATAACACCTTTAAAGAAAAGGTAGTTACAATTCTTCACCAGGTATATAATTGTTTTTAAGTTTACTATTTTACCACGTTCATTCCATATAAATTTTGCTTTAAAATATTGAACCTTCACGCATTGTGCAAAATAATTCGCCCTTTGTTAAAAAGATATTATTTCATATGAATATGTTGAATTCTTGCCCATCTATAAACACGAGCTAATATTTCCTCTTTGTTTCATTTCAGGAGCTATTCTCAATAAAGAAAATGGACGCCAGGTCATTTTTCTCACAAGATCTTCTATGAGAACCTCGGTAACCAGAAAAAGTCGAGTAATCAACTTAAAGAGTCACGACTGGTGCTGTGTTTCGGAGAACTGACGTTCCAAGTCAAATTATTGCAATCGTAAAACTCATGGCCTAATTCATTATTCTCATTAAATAACTAATTTTAAGCCACCATTTTTCACGCTGCTTCTCCTACCATTATTTGACAACGTCGATAGATTTATCGGTAACATGAGTTTGCTCACGACTGCATTAAAATAAACCATTAGCTAATTGGACATCCACTAATGAAAGTGCTAAATTTCACGAAACATTTTCGGAATCCGTTAGGCATTGGGAGCTGCAATGGTGCGTCGTAACAGAAAAAGACTTTTTAAGTTAGTTCTTACCATTTGTGCAGCGGTGTTTTGCGGAGGACTTCTTCTGAAAGCTGCTGTTACATCATTAGAGCTACAGACGTCTGTGATGGTGGCTGTGGAGCATGATAGAAGCGAAATTTTGCAGACCAGGTTGTCTGGGTTCTCTGGGCTAGTGCCGAAAGTAAGTTGAGAAGAATAAAATTCCTCTGTATGATTCATTTCACTCATCCCTTATTAGACTTGTATAGAAGCTAATTCTACATAAAGTTACTTTTTGCATACTAAACTATTGAAACTACACTTTTAAACCGTACGTTCAACATTCTTCGTCGTTAAAAGATATCTCTCTACCTAAGGTTATTTTTCGCTTAAATTCATTATACCAGAATCACTATCATTGCAGATGAGTCATAATTAATAGATGTCACTAAATGTCCTTATTATTAGACAAAATACTGTTATTCTGCCTTAATTCAAACTAAGAATAGTTCAATCTTGAATGTCATTGAATTTTAAGTAGAATCACATGACTTCTATGCAGACACGTAAATTATGGTTAATAAGATATTTTTGATTTTTTACTTTTTTGCGACAATGGAGTAAGTTCAGTTTAATTATCATGCATTGCCTCATAATTTTTTTTACTTCTACAGTTTAACAGGCATTTTTTTCGAGCGAAAAAAAAATCATAACCTAATTTTATGAAAATTCTATTATTTTTCCCAGAACAATGAAATACAATCATTGGATAAAAAATATTACTTGTTTTTTACTTATACGACGGTACTTTAATAAACATGAAAAAAGTCCTTTAGATGAAAATATGTGTTTCTTGTATATTTTTGGCTGAAAATAACGAAACTGCAATTATTTTTTGTTTGCCACGCACCATTTTTCCAAAAATCCACATTTTAGCTCGAAAAATCCACAAAAAACCACACCCATAAAAAGTGGCCTCCAAGAAAAAAACTCATTCCTGGCACCAAAAATATATCACATGAACCACTTGTGAATCCGCAATGTGTCTTTCTTCCACCATTGCACATTAAACTCGGTTTGATGGAAATATTTGTAAAAGTTCTGGACAGAGAAGGAGTGGCTTTCTTGCATCTCAGGAACAAATTCAAATATTTAAGTAATGCAAAGGTAAAAGAAGGGATGTTTATTGTCCCACAAATCAAAGCAGTCTTTCGTTATGAAGAGTTTGAAAAAAACTGTCAGAAGCAGAAAAAGCAGCCTGGCTGGCATTCAAATCAGTGTGCACACATTTCCTTGGAAATAAGAAAGCTGAAAACTATGAAGATCTTGTTGGTGACATGGTGAAATGCTTTCGTATTATAGGTTGTGATATGTCATTAAAACAACACGTTTTCGACTCACATCTGAACTTCTTTCCTCAAAACCTTGGCGCAATTAGTGATGAGCATGGGGAAAGATTTCACCAGGACATCTCTATGTTTGAAAAGCGTTTCAGTGGACGATGGAATCGAAGTATGCTAGCTGAATATTGCTGGTCTGTTATCAAGGACGCACAATCGGATGCCTACAAGAGGAAACGGCCAAAAAATCATTTTAGTGTTTGTGTTTTCTATAATTAAGCCTCTGTTATATTTTTCTGTAACCAATTTGTATAAATATAAGAAGTATGTCTCCTACAGAAACGGTACGTGATGGACCATTTTGGTTTTGATATATGAATCAATCGCCTTTAGTTTATACAGAATCACATAGTTTCATATAAAGGACAGAAAAAAAGTTCAAATTTTTTGTACAGTGTAATTGATCCTTTATTGTGCGTCAAAATTAAATGCTTTCCTGATTTATTATTGACATTCAGAAGAAATTATAATATATAAGCGCTAAAGAAACTAAGCTTTAATACTGATTGTTTTTGTTTTCAATGGTGAATACACTTGGTGAGAAAGACATATAATCTAGAATCTCAGTCTTTAAGCTTCCTCTGAAAACCAACGTAAAATGTCACAGCCCTATTTAACGAAGATAAATCACACACAAAGTCTTTAAGAACCCAAATTTTTGAACTAGAGAATTTAATCGATTCTTCAAATAATATTTCTTTGCTGTCCTGCAAAAAATTTCCTTCTGTTGCTCATGTTGTAAGCAGCCTCTTTTTATTTTCCATCTTAATTCTCTTGTAAAAGTTTTAAAACTTTTAAAAAATAATCAAAAACCGCTGTAATGCATTGATATTAATTCGAAAAAAATTGTAAATGTAATGTTCAAAGCTATCAATATGGACTGAAGAAACTTAATTTAATGAAATATTTTGTTGTCGATCCTTGCCCGAAGTTAGTCAGAAATATTTAAATTTGTTCGATTATGTGGGCAAAAGACAATGATGAAAAGAAGATTTTGGGTTTTGGAATTTGGCGAGTAAATTGAATATTTATGTCTGAGATCTATCAATGTATATATTAACTGATAGGGTAAACTGGGGCTAGTTGGACCATTTTTACTTCTAAAAATTAAAAAAAAGGGATTTCAAATTTTTTCAAATTTTTTTTATCTGACACTATTAGTGTACCTTCAGGGAGAATTCCTCATATTAAAATTTGAATATATTAACTATCAGTATTAATTTAAAACCGCAAACTGACGCATAGTCGCTTGGGTCAACTTGCTCCGACTGCGGGATATGTTGGCCCACTACTAGTATAAAGCGGATATCACAAAACATTCTTCTATATTATTATATTTTGTTAATTTAAGTAACATAGTTGTGTTATTATCCACATATGTGTATGATATACAAATTTGGTGCATTTCTACTAAGTAGAAACTGAGATACAATTTTTTTATGGTCATCATCAAATAGTATTGTGTAATTATAATCAAAATTGGGTCCGAATGGTTTTTCTTAACAAGTATCTTGCATAATAAATCAAGTGCAATTTGATCCCACACATTCCGAGATATTTCTATAATGCACATTCTGAACATGCGCCACAGGGCATGTTGGCCCGCCGGGCCAACGTACCCCTTGCGAAATGGCCCAACTAGCCCCATATCGCCATTTTTGTTTCTCATGAGTGTAGAGATTTATTTTGAAAGCATTTCGAAAACAAACAAGCCCTAAATCAATGAAGAACTATCTTTCTGAATATCATTTGTAAAAATGGAAATTGTAATTTATAAGCAAAGAAAAAGGCGATTATTTATAAGTGAGGAAATTTACTCAGCTTACGACAAATTAGAAAATTCTAGCTGGTTCTGTAATGAACGCTGCTTCTTCAATGACACTGATGTGGAGGAATGAAGACTGCACAATACACATTTGTCTGTAATGACAGCGTTAAATACAGGAAGATTTTGAATATATCACGACTGTCCCAACGTGTCCCTATGACCAACTATCCCCGGTCTACCCTATTTTGGTTCTAAAATATTTTTAATAAATTTTGAAAAGAATATATATCATTTTCTTAAAATCCGATTTATGAAATAAAGCTCTGTAAGCAGTCTTAACAGGTGAATGGAAGAATCTTTTACTTTCCATGAAATAATAAATTCCAAGAAGAAGAAAGTAGATGATCCAACATAGACTCAGATATTTTGTGATTGTTCACTTTTCACATCAATTCTACGAATCAATTCAGATCCTTTCGCATATGAAAACAAAAGAACTTCAAATAATACATTGCATAGGGAATTGTGCTGATCCAAGAGATCAATATCATACGAAATTCATGAATACCATAATTCTACGTCTGGATGTTACTTGATCATATACATGATTCGCAGAAGTAGACATATCATTTACAATATGTAGGCACCTCCATTGACGAACTGCTGTGAAAGAAGAAAGCACTTTTTTTTCAATGAGATACCGCAAAATTTTTAAGAAGCGGGTATTTTTTGTCTACGCAAACTTTATGGGGCAGGATGCATACATTGAGGTATATCACAAATAAGAAGGAAATATTTATTTTACTTGGAAAAATATGCACCTCTTGAAAATTTCGATGCAGTAAGCTGATTCATTATACGAAGACGATAACGAAATGCTTATTGCTGTTCCATTGAATAATGCTTGCGTCAAAGTTTTTGAACTTCACCTGCAGTAGAATAATTTGCATCAGATGCGTATAGTCCTAAGACTAATTATTAAAGATAAATCTGTATTACTTCTAAAACGTATTTAAAAATGTTTATAGTTTTGTTTACTACAGTTTTTTAGTTTCAAAACTAATTTTACTACAGTATAATTTTGCTGTATTTACCTTCAACACAGATTTGTCACATTTTAGTGTATCAAAAGAAGCGTTTCATTCATAATTAAAACACATTTTGCATGATATCTTATTTGTATGTGTCTGATAATTCTAATGTTTCTCCTCACTTTGAATATTGTTGTAAAATTTTGATAAAACTGAAAAAGTGTGTACTACAATATTATTTTTTGTTTTAATTATTCTAAAATAATAAACCGAAATTTAAAAAATTAATTTCATTAAATTTTAATATTAATTAAGTGTATCTTCAGTAAAATATTCATTCAAATTCTTGTATTAATATAATACTCTTTGCGATACTCAGATCAAATAAAGCATTTTAGGTTTTATAAATAGTATACTATCTGAATATAATGGAGATATTGAAATATTGGGAAGATATTTAAAAAAGTTTTGAACTTTCATATGTTAAAGGATTAAGAAAAAATAGATCCTAAACGATGAAGAGATGTTAGAAAATCACACACACACAACAAAATGTATGCTGAATTACGTAGATCCATATATTCCACTGAATGTTTTTATCTATTTTTTGATGTGATATCACTAGCTACTCTCAATAAGCTGAAATTTACCACAAAAAGCACCACAGAAATACATTTTTTACCTTCATTTCATTTTAATTAGAAAGAGGAACTCACAGTAAAATGCAATATAATCTAGAAAACACGCAATGCATTTTTTCAAGTTAGAAGTAACAATATCACAAAAGAAACAGGTTTATGAAAACGCCAGAGGAAATAATAAACCAATATTCATTATGGAAATTGATTTATCTTTCGATTTTAATATCTGTATGTCTTCATCTGTAAATCTCTTGTGATTTCCCGATATTTCTTATTTGGGTTTCACTAAAATCCCTTTCTTCTCTGAGTTATATATATCTAACCCGCCTGAATAGAACACAGAGAAAAACCGCAGTAAAATCTAATCAATCTCTCCCAATTCTTAATTTTCCTGAATGAGCATAAAAAGAAGCCTTAAATAAGTAATGTTATCAAAAACAGCAGAAAATTCATAAGCGCTCCTACGCCCTTTTATACAATTTTTTTTTGTTCCATTTGCACCGTGTCTTTCATCCTCTTTCCTTTGAAGAAACAATTGGAAAAGACTAAAAAAAGAAATAGCACGAGATACAATTTATGAATCACTTCCACCTCTGTGTTTCATTTAGGTATTCAAAAGAAGGGGAAAAAATGAAAAGAAATTTTTCGTGCTTCTTTTTTTTAACGGCTGTACAAAACGCTGTTTTAACATTAAATGGAAGAATAATTTGATTAGCTACAGGTCATTAAAAAAAAGGTTGGGAGAAATTTTAGATTTTTTTTGTACCTTTAGGAACCTATTGTGAATTTTATTGGAGTTAATACAATCCTGGCAAAACTTAAAACCGGTAAAAGTTGGAATGTCATGCTTTCTTTCAGCTGTCTTAAAATCTTTAAGAGTAATTTTAATCAGATACTTCCTGAAGACGTTCTTAATTGGACTTTGATTTTGAATTGCATAAAGAAAAGAAAATCACAAATTATGAAATTTATTTCAAAAGAAATGTTTCGTCTTTGTATTTTAATTTTCTTCCGGAGGCACAAAATTGAAAAACATGTTTCAAATGTTAATTAAATGATACTTTTGCACTTATTTGAACTCTCGGAAATGGAAGTTTTCTAAAGAAAGAGCGGTCTTACTTATTCTCGTTTTTGAGTCAGTAAAGAGCACATAAAGATGTTTTCAACAATGATTTATCTTAAACATTTTTAACATTCTGTTAAATGATTGCTTCTTTGATAACAGTTGAGATATCTTTGTACATAGATCGTCTAAACACCTAAAATTCAGTTTAAAATACAGTGTTCTGCTGGTAATATATTTTAATTTTGAAATATACAAAGAAATTAAAACCATATACTTTGAAACTTATGTCAAAGAAACGATTTGTCTTTGAAAGCGAAGATTAAATTAAATTTTCATGCATATTTGTGCCTTTGGAAGAGGAAGTTCTCAATTAAAAATTAACCTTTTGCTATTTTTGTGCTTGCTGAACAAGTTGGGAATAAAAACCAAACTCATGAATATACATTCAAGCATAATTTCCCCTTGATGCTGTAAATTATAGTTAATCCTTCTACACATAAGGACCTTCGGCGTCATAATGTAGAGCTTCAGGCAGAGAACTCTTGCAGATTAAAAGAAAAGCATAACTTAGGAAACTTATATCTAATTATATATTTTACCTTTGTATTCTAATCTTCTTTCCGAAGCACAAAATTTAAAAACATGCTTTATATGTTAATTAAACGTAAATTTCACGAACCTTGGAAGAAGTAGTTTTTTTAAACGGAGTTAAATATTGTCTTTTTTTTCTTGTTGAATTAGTAGGAATCGGGGAATAAACATGTTTTTAAGGATAATTTTCTCCTAAAACTGCAAAATACTCCTTTATCTCTTGAGAATCGTTGAACTCCAAATGCGGATGCTCTTTTTCGCCTTATAAAATTCAGTGTCAGACAAAGAAATCTTTCGACAGCAAATTTTATTTCAAAATGATGAAAGATTAAAAAAAGCATAAATTATGAAACTTACTTGAAGATAAATATTTTGACGTTGAATTTCAATTTTCTTACACTTTCTTAAATTTTAATGCGTATTAAAAATGTTGATAAATTGAAACTTCGGTATATATTTGTACTTTCTTTTGAAGATCCAAATTTTTTTTTAAAATTCATCCTCGTTTATTTTGCTTGCCAAGCCGAAAGTTATCAAGGATAATGCGCAATGAGATGTATTCAAGAATGATTTCCCCTTAAAGCTCTAAATTACCACACTGTTCAATGATTTATCGCTTGATAACGTTGAGGCTTTCCTGTACATCGATCGTTGGGCCTCATAAAATTCAGCTTAAGGCAGAGAATTCTCCCGATAGTAATATCTTATGTCGTGCACCATCTCTCATATGTCTTGTATTACGCTTATACATATTACAAATCAACAGTCGTTGTGGATTGCATGTGAAACTGGTTCTGTACCATCTAATGAAAATTATAATGGGTTTCTACGTGCCTCAGTATCTTATAATCGTACCTCATCCTAAGTTATAGATCAGGACAGAGCTCTATGAGCTGGTCTCTCAAACGTTATTCTTCATTCTTATTTAGAAATAGCTTTATCAGAAGAGAAGTTATTTTATAGTAATATAATTGCGAATCATATTTATTTACAAAACTAGACTATTAAATATTTTTACAGTACTGGTCGTTTCAAAATGCCAAGACAAGCACTTTGCGACGATTTTACTCCGGAAATGATTGATAGGCAATGAGTAAGATGAGCGCATTTCAGGTGTTCTTTGTAACCCCTCTACTTTTTAACTTCACCCCTATTTTGGTGAAATGAACCGTGTCTGGCGCATGTGCAAAAGCGTGGAGTGTTTCGGAATCCGAGAAACATCTCTATCCGTCTCGTGTAGAATTATAAACGATGTTGATTATAAAATTTTTGAAGATTGTTTAAATCGCACTGATCAAGTTATTAAAACTACTTCATTTGAATTATGGTTTTTTTTTCATGTATTACATAAGTAAAATCTCTAACTAGGCTTGAATCATTTTCAGCGATTCTATACGTAATAAACCATCGCAATCACACAAAAACAATTCAAATGATGAAAAAATGGGAAACTTGACCCATAATTATCACAATTTATATCGAAAATTCCTTATAAGTTGCATACTAAAATATTTTCAACTGTGCGAAAAATTCTTTTGCATAAAACTGATTATTTTATTATTAAAAATAGCGGAGTTTATTTTCAACGTGAGATTCTTATCTCACATAAACATTTCAAAACTAATAAGCACATTCGAAAATTAAAAAAAAAATTAAACTATATATTGAGTTCAAGGTTATGAAGTAGTCCCATGCACTATAAAACAAAACAAAAATAAAATCGTGGGGGTAATAAAGTACGACATTTTCTTTGTTGAATCTCGAAACAGATATAAAACAGTTAAAAATATTTAAATAAAATATATTACTGAGAATTTAATAGTCTGAAAAAGTAGAAGAACAGATATTTTAGTATTCAAGATATTTTAGTTTTAGTACAATTTATTTTATTCACTTTTCAGTCCATGATTACTTTTAGTAAAAAAATGTGCTATTTATAGAAAAATCTCTTGTAATAAATTTATCAATATTAAAATTTATTTTATTAAAAGAATGATGCTTATATAATCTTAAAGCATTATTCAGTTAACTCCCCTCCCCAAATGAGGAGTTTTAGCAATGTTTTTTTTAACAAAATCTAATAAAACTAGCAAAATAATATCAAAGCAATCAATCAATGCACGATTTCTTTCAAGTCGCGAAGATTTGCTTTATACATTCATTAAGAATATTCCTATCTGAAACTTTGTTTCCGTCCAACGTTATTGCTTGAATAATAATTTAAAGTATGCTAGAATTTTGAGAGAATTTTTAGGAATATTACAACCCTTCTTCGATATTCATATTGCAAAGACATTTTGAAATTCACGAAATAATGAAATGAAAAGAGGAATGATGCATTCTTAAGAAGGACTTAGCATTGGGATATTTCTTTAAATGAATAGTAATGAAATGGATTGCTGACTTACTGGAACGTCATATTATACCGGAGTAGAGCTTAGTCTGCTATGAAGGCCATTTCAAATTTTCGTTAATTAACACACCGAATTGAATTTCTTTTCAGAGCGTTTAGCTTTCTATTGATCATTTATAATGTTTTAATAAACATTTTGTTAAAAGAAAGTATTGCATTTTGCAATACTTTGAGTAGAGGTTATGTAGTTAGTTATGTCGAATACAAATTATGTATGATATTTGATGCATAATTCTATTTTACAAGTATTTTCTGAAATACTTTTTTCATTCTTTGGGAGCAGTCTTCTGTATTATTTATTCATAAAAGTCTTGCTATTTTTTAAATTAGTTTTATAAATTTTATTAAATAGGCAGTATTTCCAGAAAATGCATGTTAACTCTGCCTAAATCTAAAATCTTGGATAACAAATCAATTAAATATAAGTATCAATAATATTTTAAAATCAAAATACAATTTCTTGATCTTACAAATTAATTAAAATTTTACCAGTCTACAAAACATCGTTGTTTCCTAATTCGATGGATCATTGCTCTAAATTTGTATATATTAAATACATTTTAAAAGCTATTTCTTAACTCAAAGTAACTTAAATTACATTTAAATTTGA
>BGPR01006576.1:0-11003 GCA_013235015.1 Araneus ventricosus | reverse complement strand
AAAGCTATTTCTTAACTCAAAGTAACTTAAATTACATTTAAATTTGAATTATGTAAAGCATTGAATTAGCTTGTGAATTTAGCTACAGAAAAGTAAATTTCAAAAGTTTCAGAATCATAATAAAATTTTAATGTTTAAATTTGGCTTGAAACATTTACATATTCAATGCATATATTCTAGAGTAATCATTTGAAATGCATACATTAAAGCAGATGCAATTAGTACGCGATTACATAGATTGACACATTCTCAATATTCCAATATACGTTTAACACGCGTATGCTTAGTACTAATAACCTTGCATTTAATTTCTCAATATATATTCCATCCTTCCTCTGTACAGTTTGCTTAGACGTTTACAAATTATACGCGCATATTAGTGCTGAAAGATTCTATCAGTTGTAGAATTTACTTAAGATAATTCTTCGAATTATCTGATATTGAAAAATAAGCTAATTAATCTGAAATATTTTACAGTAAAGTAAAATCATTTCTCATTAATTTATAAAAGTATTGTACAATTTGAGAAGGATTTGCTTATATTGAAGGTAAGAATGTACATACTAGCTTCGCGGCGTATTTTAACAATGATCCAATGAAAATATACAAATTCATGAGTTATGATTTATTTTGCCGGTGAAATTCTACAAAATCTTTATATGTTTGTGACATTTAAAAAAACTAGAAAGAAGGAATTAATCAACTCTTGGAATAGGAAAAACGTTTCAAGATTTACCTACGTTCAATTTTTCAGAGGAACGATATCTGCTTCATTATTTCTTCTGCCGACTGCTGTAAGGCAACAGTAGACTAGTGGTAAAGTGCTGGCTTTGGGACTGGAAGTTCTGGTTCAAAACCCGATTCGACTGAAGATCGTGGCCTGTTGCACTCTAAATCACACGTAGGGGTTCAAACGCGCATCCGCTGGTGTGGTGCAGAAGTTTCGCCGGATCAGGTGTCGGCCTCGTCATCTGACCACGGTTCAAAATTAAGAGGTTGGTCCCAAAATAGCCATAACGGGATGTTAATATAGCTAAACTAAATCTACCATTTCTGGCAACTCTTATTTAGTGAAATATTTCGAGGCATTTTTTAATCAACAATGCTTATCAATATTCGCAATCATACTATTCAAATCCCCCCCATTGGCAGTACATAATTCTTGAAATTAAAAGAAAAGAAGCTTTATCAATTTCTTTCGCGAAAAATATAAAAAACTAAGTCCCAGATGTTGATAGTTAACGAAGTGTTGTTTGTAGTAGTTTGGTAATAATCTGATTACATTTGGTAGTCTATTCAGTCTTTTAAATTTAATCAGATTAACTGTTAAGCATTCTTTAGATTTCGACACATTTATATTCGAGTAAAAGAACAATGAGTAATCTCGAATTTCTTTACCCAAAAGTAGGGGATTCTAAAATCAAAGTATATATTTCTATTTTCTTTTATAATCCGCTTAAAAGATACTGTCTAAATCTTCTAAGGCCATTTTTCCGTCGACTGCAACGAGTTTCGTAATATAAACAGAGATTGGGTCACATACGATTAATATAGATGGGGAAAGTACTAATTTTATGTTCAGATTCATTCCATGTTATACTAAATAGTCAAGAACTCGTATTGATTCTTTCGCATTGGAAATTTCTGACCAGAGGCACTTACAAAAACTTTCAATTCCTCTCATCCATGTACATCCAAGAAGTAAGAGATTAAAAAAAATCACCTAAATAATAAGATAGCTATATTTTCCATAAGATAAGTTATAATGACTTTGTCATTATTACTGCAGTCAGGCATTTTGACCTGTTTGAAAAAGCATTCGCAAAAATCATTTTTTTTTCAGGCCCAGTGCAACATCTATGAATAAAAATGATACTCAAACATTCTTCTTTTTCCTTAGTTTGCATGACTCCAGTAATGGTCAAAAGCTTACAAAAAGGAGTCATTCTATGATCTAAGTTTCTTAGAATGAGCGGGTTTGTCAAAACAGAAGCTTTAAAGCGCGCTTGTCGCTGATAGTTTTTCATTTTTATTCATCGCATTCTTCGATAGTAAGAAAACTGAAAAGTTTGAGTTTTGTTATTTTCTACCTAGGCAGAGTTTATTCTTTCGAAGCTGATTGCTTAGGAGTAAGATCCGTGCACCTATTATAATTTTATTGGACATGAACAAAATCTGAGAGAATATTCGAAAACCTTGTCCACAAAGGATAGGTAATCCAGTAGCATCTAATCAACACTTTGCAAAAGCAATTAAAGAATTGTATGCTACTATTGCTTTTTCTTGTATATGTTGTTGTAAGGGATGTTTGATAATCACAGACAATTCGTATGACAACAAATTAAATTATATTAAACCGAAAAACTTCCGATTAGTTGATGCCTTAAAGGCCACCAAGGAAAGATAAACTCAGACAGTCAAAGAGATTTTATTTACGCATACGTTCGTCTATGCAGGAGATGTATTTATCTCTTTATAAGGAAAAAAATTGATAGCGGAATTCGGACTTCTGTCTCACACAAAACATCTAGACATTTTCAGGGAATCGAACCTAATAAACTTTAGCAAGAGGCGAATGCAAATATGAGACGAATCTTACCACACTGAAAAGCGCTTTTCACAGAATGCAGTATCTGAACTATGTTTCCTGAGCTTGACAATGCGTTGTAGAGCTCGAAAATAGAATTTTTGAAAGGCATTCACTTTTAAATGATTTTCAGGTTAAGTTTTCAGTGTTTAACCTAATCGATTATACCGTGATAAAGATTGCCGTTTAAAGGTTTGTCCTTTCACAGAAAGGAAGGCAATAAAAGATGAAAAAGAGAAATTTGTTATGATATAAAACAAATGAAAGCTATGCATTTTAATTTTTACTTATAATATAGAAGTTACTGCAGAAATTGACAGAATTAATTGAATTATTTGTAAATATACGCCACATAAAACGTAAAGAGGCATGTAAGTTGGAGTTCGCGGCTGCATGAAACAAGCATGAAAATGTTTAAGTTCTGAACTATTACGGAGTTTTATTTCGTAAGCTGTTTTCTTTCCTTATAAAATGTACTTTTCCTTACAATAATTGTTATGTTCTAACTAGCTCTTGCAAATACCCAAGTAAGATGTTGAAATAATCTCAGTGTCATTAAAAACCAATAAAATGAGCTGAGAGCACTTTTATTTAAAGAACAATGAAGAAATAGTATATTAATGATATTTCACTCCAAAAAACAAACACCACTTTCCATACTCTCCTCTGCTTGGAGATCTATAAGACTCGGAGATGTGCGCAAATTTTACAACAAACACGATACAAATCCACAATGTTGAATTTAGAATTGATGAATTAAGCAGGGAAACACGGGTCTTGTAAAATTCTCTTCTTTGTGAGTTATTTATCTTTTTTATGATGCTTGCTTATTTCCTCTTTCTCTTTTTACGATCACTCAGGAACCTCTGAAGAAATCGTGGTACGAGGCAACTAGCGTAGTAATCCCCCATGGTCCAGGTGAAAAAGGCTCCGCTTTCTACCTACCCCCAGGACTGGAGAAAACTAAAGAAGAGCTGTATAAAGAAAATGGCTTTAACGCCTTGGTCAGCGATTTTATCTCTTTGAACAGAACTTTGCCGGACATCAGGCATTCAAGGTAAGACATAAAAGTGAAAATGCATATTTCAACTCAAGTTTTATTTCTTACATTCTAGAAGATAAGTGGTTCATTTCATGTTAAGAAGAGACCATATCCAACGAAATTAGTTTTGAAGTTTTTGATTTTTTGCTGACTAAAAATGCTATCCAAGAAGTTTTTGATTTCCATGGTAG
The DNA here is from genome assembly GCA_013235015.1 of Araneus ventricosus. Lineage (NCBI taxonomy): Eukaryota > Metazoa > Arthropoda > Arachnida > Araneae > Araneidae > Araneus > Araneus ventricosus. The sequence continues at coordinate 7,183 of BGPR01006576.1, read as the reverse complement.
GGATGGGAAAAACCTACCGGTTTAAAGCGAAAGCCGGTTTATTTGTTGCGGTTAACCGGTTTTTTCGGTTATTTTTTGTCCCGGTTATAACCGGTTATTTATTTTAAATCCAGTAATCGGAAAAAAAGGCAAATCAGCTATCAAAAGATAGGCTCGATTTTAGGTTCGAATTATGAAGTTTTGAATTCCATCATCTTAGGCCAATCAACGGCCACCGCTTACTCGAGGCTGACATTAAAATGGTCTAAAATAATCTTAGTTAAGCTTTCATAACTCGATTAGTTTTGGTCGCAGAAGAGTGAACATTTAGTGTAAAATTTTAGTCTGTCGAAAATATTTTAAGAAATATGATTAAAAGCAGCGGGGGAATGTATAAAAATTTAGACATAATTATTTTTTATTATTATACATGTAGACGCACACAACACACAAAATACGATTATTTACGTTTATACTCTCTTAATTTCTTTTTTATTTCTCTACAATATCAAATACAATTTGTAAAACTTTGTCTACAATACTTACTTTTTGTATTAATTACTCATTTATTATTATTACTTATTGTATTAATTACTATTTATAATCATTACTTATTGCATTAATTACTTATTAATAATCATTACTTATTACATTAATTACTTATTTACAATCATTACTTATTACAATGATTACTTATTTATAATCATTACTTATTACATTAATTACTTATTTATTGATATTACATTTGTATTAATACTTACTTTTTGTATATTATTCTAATGATAAATTTTGTCTACAAACGTTGTTTCTTTTTTTAAAAAACCGAAAACCGGTTATTTTGAGCGGTTTTAACCGCCCAGTTAAACCGGAGGTGAAAAAAATCGGTATAACCGAAAACCGGTTGTTTTTGCCATAACCGCCATCCCTATTCCATGGGCTTTTTGTGATATTGGCCAAAAGCTTAAATCGTTTGATGCAGTCGGTGGGGGGTGTTATACATACCATGTTATTGCACTACTAAGTTACGAAGTTAAATCATTGGTTGTGGATTTTGAACTGATAGCGAAGATCATGAAGATAGTTGTATTATCTTTCAAAAATTTTTAAATTTTTAATTATTATACTTGCTCGCATTTGTATTTTTGGAACACATATGACTTGAATACCGTTTATGTTATTTATGTTATGCAAATTTCATTTACTTAATTCTGGATTTTTTATAATTCTGCTGTGCTGAAATATAATAAATTGGTATCAACAGTGAGTCATTATAATTTAACAGAACTTATACCTGTTTTGACTTGTCACGCTTGAAAAATGACATGTTCATCCTGATACCAAATTTATTTAACAGCAGTATTTCAGCATTTTCCACTGTATAATCTTAATATTCAATTCATTTAAAGTTTAGTTTAGTTTAGTTATATTAACATCCCGTTTTGCAGCAACACATATTACTTTAAAGAAATAATAACAGACAACCAAAAACTTCTATATTTCTAGTAAAATTTCTTATTTATTACTGCTTATTTTTTCTATAAGATTCTATTTTTGTTCATAATTAAAATTATATACAACGTTTTATTTTTCCAAAAAAGGAACAACCTGGATTTTGATTTGACATAGTTCAATCAAAACATTAGCTGATTCAATATCACGCAGAATGCACATATACACTTTAAAGAAGTTTTCATTTTGGTCTTAACTCTATAATTAATATTCCGTGCTAATGGCCAAAAAAATCTGTCTTATATAGCTTAGAAGTATGATTTGTAATATTATCCTACAAATGAAAATTTTAATACTCCAGTGGCAATTATTTTAAATATCTATATAAGATAATTGAATTTATTTAAAATGAGTAATGTATTGAATGTTTTTTGAAACAGTTTAGATTTTAATTTTTTTTACAATGAATTTATTATCAAATCAATTCCCGTAATACTACATATCATTTATTGCTTCAAACATTTATTTTTGTTTTTTGCAATCTCTTGAGAAATAACTCCTTGTGCACCAACAAGTACAACACCAGGCTTACAGAAGTAAGTAAAAGACTCAAGAAAAGGGTTGAAGGAAGCTTCAAATTAAATGAGACAAATTCAAATTCCAAACAGAAAAGGGGGAAGAGAAAAAAATGAAACAAATATACATTAAATTGGTCACATCCATACGAACACATGAATGGTATTAAGCAATGAAGTGAATAAACAAGGGGAAAAGGTACCGAAACATAATAAAATTTTTAAAAAAAGATATAGATGCAATATAACTGGTCACATATACGCAACAAAAAAATGAATAATAACGAGAAATGGAGTACATGGTGGGGAAAAATGAAAAAATATTAAAGTACTTAAAAATCAAATAAAAGCACACAAATACGCAAACTATCACACAACATATAAAACACACAAATTTCGAACAGTTAGCAAAACAAAAGGGTCTGATCCAAAAATAATTGAGAGAAAAGAAATGAATTTCAAAAATTGAAAAAAAAAAAAATAAACAAAAGTTATAAGGAAAAAAAATGTAAATGCCATCAAAACACATAGAACGTGTATAGTCTATATAATTTGCGGAAAATTGCTGTCGATAAATTCACAAAATGATGCAAAACAAGTTTTGTTCTGGACTAACATTTGTACATTGAACATGCGTTCTTAAACTGCTCTTTGTGCTGTTTTACCTGAAAGATTATAAGCAACTTATCTACATAATCTATAATTAGTTATTTAGTTCACATACGCATTGCAAGATGAGGTCCACCTCGAATGTGTGAGGTCAAACCCTTCTGTGCTCGTCATCCTCCTCATCTAGAGACAAAGACAGCCAGTGGGGGTTTGAGGGCAGGGGGATTCCCGGTGATTGATTGAACCCCTGTAATCGAGAGCTTTGTTGATGCTTAAGGCAAGCCGTAACACGGGCCAATTTTGCGGTACACTTAGAATCAGATTTTTATCGATTGCTGTTAGTTTTAAATTTCTATAAATAACGAGTTTTTATTCTGATACGAAATTCATATGTTAAGTGTTCTTTCAACACTCTATGACAGTGATAATATTCTCTATGACTTTTAGTGAAGGTGACTGTTAAACTAATACTAATTTCAGTGTGGATACTCAGGAGAAAATTAAACAAATCTTGAGACTAAATTGAAGTATGTTTATTTTCAGGAAAAAAAAGTTGTTCTCATCATAGAAAAAAAAGAAATTACGAGTCAATATTTTGTAATTGTAGATTTTACTTTTGAAAGACTATTGAAAAATTGGATGAAGCATTACAAATGTATTTTTTTACAGCATTTCATATTGCAGCATAATGGTTATTTACTTTTTTATTTCTTAATTTTGCATTTTTATTTACATCAAGATATATATTGATACATTTTTCCCAATTTTATTTCGTTTCCTATTGTATTACTTAGTTTATGATTTCTGAGTTTTATATTTTGAATAAAATAAATATTTATTTTATTGTTTTGTATGATTTCTTGGCTTTTTTAATTAAATATTTATTATTAATTTATGTGCAAGAAAAGTGATATTTAATATAAATATTGAAAATTATACACATGAAAAATCCTTTCATACTAAATGTTTCAGATTATCTTTTATTTACGAAACTCATACATGTATAAAAGAGCATATATATGCACATAAAAAACTTATACATACATAGCATATTTATGTTCACGTTCTAAACTTTATTAATATCGAGAAATAATTAGAAATTCAGTACGTAAATTTGACTATTAGCATATAAATAATATATATATATACATTTTAAAGCATATATATATATATGTAATAATCTCACTTAAATTTATTTGAAATTCTAATATTATATATTTTAAAGTCTCAATGTATTCCAAAATCACTTTTCTTAAATTCCAGTTTCGTTCTATTTCTCGCTCTGGATGTATATTGAATCTCTCGTTTTGGCATATTTATTACTAAAAGAATATTTTAATCGTTTCCACGCGCTCACGAATCGCGAAATCAGCGACTTATTGCCGCCATGCATTTTACCTAAAACACTTACGTAATATACTAAAAATAGCTATTATTCCCTTCACTTTGATCAAGTGTCTGTCTGTTAAATCCCTACCTGAGAAAAAGCAGGGATTTTCTGTTCTCTTTTGGCTTAAAAACTTCAACTAAGATGCACGTATGTCCGTCACTCTCCCATAATAAAATGAAAATTAGAATATAATTCGGCTTGCTTTTGTTATTTAACGACTACAACAACGAATATTTTTCATATATATATTAGGGATTAGGGTGATACTCTTTTGAATTTTTATTTGGGAAGGAATGCATACCTGTATTTATTGAAAAATCTTATAATCTCAGTTTGAATGCTTTATTTGAATGGTGATGTTATTGGCTTGTTGCATTTCCCCTCAGAATTTCATTTCGTTTAGTAAACAGGAAAAGTGTTTTTGTCAAGCAAATAAAGCGCACAAAAATACTTAATTAGAAATTAAGGATTTGAAAATTCAATAGAGATCAAGCATTAATTGAATATATTGATTCAAACAGAAACTTTGACCTAAGCTATCGCCATACGATTTAATCCTATGAAGCTCATGCTTATGAACTTTGCACTCCTTGCAAAATAGACCAGATTACGGAGCACTCCATAGAGCAAACTAATTTATCAAAGGCCATATCCGTTAGCCTGGCCCCTTAAGCTAAACCTCAAACTGATTAGAAATTCAATAATCAAAGGCTTAAACCACCTTGTCTCTATTCTACAGCGGAGAATGAATATCCGAATACGAAAACTGTAAAAATATCAATTATTCCTTGTTTAAGTACCAGTAAAAGACCTTATCTGGTCGGTTCCCTCCCGCTGGATTAATAACAATAATAATAATATCAGTAAAAAGTGGCACTGTTTTTCCAATTAAGATGAATACAAACACTGCGTTTCATTTTCAAACGGTGTTTATGATGATAAAGCTGGCTACTAAATGTTCTCTTTAATTATAAAATTCAGTTATAAATTTCTCTCAACAGTTACAATTAGGTTACAGTTTTTCTTTCGTTGCTATTGGCTTCTTATAGCATCATTGAATATAAAATTTCACAGACTTTTTGAAAAAATATCTTTTGGAGAAATATACTTTGTTTGAACGTCACTGTCATTTGTAGAGTATCCTCATAATGTAGGCTATAAGTTTTAAAAGGCTTTAAAAAGTTTCAATCATCAGTCACTCCTTATTTAACGTACATACCACCGATAATTATGCAATGTATTAACTAAAATTTAAGAATTATATTAAACTAATGTTTACGTAAACTAAAACACAAGAAAAAGCATTAAATTATTAACATATTTCAGCAAAAAAAATTTCTGCAAAAATCAGAAGTTTCCCATTTTATCTGAAACACAATGATATCGACTCTCGTTATTTGAATACATTGGACATGTAATCCGTTATTCTATCTAAGAGACAGGCATAGAAAATAAGCACGTATTTGAATACAATATATGGTAATGAAGTGAAAAAACTATCGATTAATCTGCTACGCATTTGAATATGAAAAACTAGACAAAAAAATATAATGGACACAATCCATCTGTTATGGCAACAAAACATTAAATAATATAATGCAAAATCGGATTTCTAAGCATAAAGATTTTTCCGGAACGCTAAAATTTCTTTCGGATTCTCACTTCAAATCCTTTTCTTATAAGAAATCCACGTGCAACGCCAAGAGCAATGCAAAGAATCCAACTCTCAAAGGATTTGGGATGTATAAAAAAGGAGAGAAGAATAAAAGTAGAAAAAAGAAGAAAATATAAAAAAGGTTATAAGAAATCTGCCGCATCAGCACGCGTAATGCGATGGCTTTCAAAGAAACGGAAACTTGAATGAAATAAAAAAATCTTTTAAAATTGAAAACAGAAAAAAAAATTAGAAGAAAGACTGGAGTTCAGAATAGAAAGCAAAAATTATTCAAAATATTGGTGGGACGAGGACTAACTATAGTAAATAATGAAAAAAAATTATCCTTGAGTTCAAAGGAACAGATTTATCTTATTTCTTTGTTAATTATGAATAAAATTAATTTCTGAATATCTTTCTCCAAAGCTATAATTTATTAAATATGAGATATGAATCGACCAAAAAAATTGCAAGAAAATATAATTTCCGTGATAAATAGGTAAAAAGTGTAAATTTACATCATCTCTTTCCAATGAATACTAATTAAGATTTAAATATTCAAATTTTATACAGTTGTGTCAAGTAAAAAATATTTATTTTCTACTGTTAATCGAAGGGTAGAATTGCAATATTTATTCACTTCAATATTTTCTCCATTATCTCCATAATAACATCATGTCTCGTAAACACAAACACAGATAATTACTTTTAAAATACATTCTAAAATTTAAAAATCGACCTCTTTAGTCTGTTTGGTATTGTTCAGAATGTCATTGAATAATTCATAAATATCCTGGTGCTTTTATTGCAGAACACTTTGTGAATTAAATTGATTTTGTATAAAAAAATTCAGCGAGCTGATATTATTCGCATTTCACTTTAACAAATAGAGATATTGATGAAATTTTCATGGTATATTTGTACAAAGTAATGAAATGATATATTGCAAAGTTGAAATGAAATTTTTAAGGGCAAAGGATTTTCTCGTGAATTTAAATCTGCATCTACATACACAATCAAGCAATTTAGTGTTTAACTGAAATATGTGATTTTAAGTTCTTCCTCTTTGGAGATAATAAACACCAAATATAGTCTATATTTATAATAATAGGATTTTTTATTGTCATTAAAATTTTTAAATTCCGGGAACTCATATTCAAGCATTATTTCAGCTCCTGTTAAATTTATTGAATAATTTCTGCTTGAACAATTTTGCTTCCTATTTTTATGCTTATTTGCTCTTTGTTATTGAATTTCATTTTAAGTTAAATAATTGATACCTCAAGCCGATTCAGTAATATTAATGATGTTTGTAGCATAAATTATAAGTAAATATATAGAATAAACTTAACGAATCTATTGCATTTTGCTCGTAAAAATTTCATTTTTATTTATTAATGCCCCGATTTGAAGCAATCCCACTTTGGGACTGACGTCACAATTTTGAATCATGGTCAGACGATGACGACAATATTTGACACAAGTTTCCTTACGAAACTTCCATACTACTCAAGACTTTTGATTCAT
>BGPR01006575.1:60790-77573 GCA_013235015.1 Araneus ventricosus | reverse complement strand
TGTAGGCACCTGAGATCGCCAGGAGGAACGGACGTTGAATTGTTGAGAGTTTTCTGGCGATTCGGACTGTAGGTTCTAGACACCAGGCGACTGCCCCATGCGCCAGCACCCGTTCTGTTACTGTTTTATAAAGGGTCCTTCGATGAAAAAGGGGAACTCCCCAGGATTTCCCTGCTATTTTTAGGAGATTATGATAAAGGTGGGTCGCTCTAGTAGATTGTGCTTTAAGGTGGGTGTTCCAATTCATCTTTTCATCAATATAAATTCCGAGATATTTAATAGCATGGACTCTTTTAATTCTTTCGCCTTGCCAGCGAATGGTAGGTCCCCTAACTAGCTTGCTGATAAGGAGATAATTTGTTTTTTCTGCTGAAATTTGGAGTTGGTTTTTGCTTGTCCAGGTGGAGAATTTAGCAATAGAATCGTTAATTTGTGACTCAAGTTGGACTCTAGTCGGGGCATGGGAAACCAGGACAAAGTCGTCTGCGAAGGCTTGAATGCTGGTGTTAATTGGCCAGTTTTCTTGAAGTATTTCATTTGCGACCAAATTCCAGAGGGCTGGTCCACTGCAAGACCCTTGAGGGCAGCCTTGTTTTTGGTCCCTGATCGCTGGTCCTTCGCAGGTATTTAGGATGACCTTCCTATTCTGGAGAAGATTTTTAAAGATATTAACTATGTTTGTTGGGCATTTACTATTGTCAAGGTAAGAAGAAATTGCGCTGTGCTGAATATTGTCAAAGGCACCCTTAATGTCGATGGAAAGCACCAGTACGTGATCACCACTTTCCTTCCCCTTGTGGATGGTATCCAAGAGTTTCGTGATGGCCATTTCTGTTGATCTTCCCTCACGGAATCCGTACTGAAGATTGCTAAGTCTGTTGTTCTTCTCGAGGTGAAAATTGAGCCGTTGGGTGAGGAGCTTTTCTAGAACTTTACCTATTGTCGGGAGCAGAGATATGGGCCGGTAGGAAGATGCTTCTGTTTTAGATTTGCCGTGTTTATGAAAAAGAATGATATTTCCAACCTTAAGGGGATCGGGAAATTTAGCCAATTTAAGGCAAGTGTTGAAAAGTTCCATGAGGAGGAAGGGGAATTTCTTGAAAATTTGCTGTATTATGATGTTGTCGATGCCATCTGGTCCTGGTGCTTTTCCTTTGGAAAGATGATAGATGACAGTCGCTACTTCTCCTTTGGTGAAGGGGCAGTCGTTTGCGGTGCAAGGCGGGATGTAAGAAGAACTATTACTGTTGGCAGGATGGGGGAAGATTTTCTCCAGAATATCTTGAGCTATTTTGAGGTGGTTTCCTGAAGGATCTTGATTATTTAAGGCTATTAATTCGGCTGGCCTGATCGCTTTTCTGAATGCAGCTTTGTAATGGGTGCCGTATGGATTCGTTGCTATTGTGCAGAATGATTTCCAGCCGGAATTCTTTGCAGTCTTGACTTTCCGCATGTACTTTTTCAGTTCTTCTTTATGGAATTGGAATCGGGCATTTCTCTGATCTTGGGGTGCCCTTTGTGCACGTCTTCTCAGCGCCTTCAGTCGTTTTTTTTCTATTTCAAGGTCTTGTGTATACCAATTTGGAGTTGGAGAAAGATTTTGATTCTTAGTGCGGTAGGATTTGTTACAGGCTTCAATAACGCAATTTTGGAGGAGGTTTGTTGCTTCGTTGATGTCCTTTTCATTCTGACTATTTCTGAAGGCTCTCAATAAAGAATTGACATGAGGTTTAAGGTTTTTGAGGAAAATATTGTGGTTACCATGACGAGTTTTGTACCTGGTAAAGGTGCAGTTCTTCACGGATGAGTCGATCGTGATTTCAATGTAATGATGGTCGCTGAGGGACGGTTCTTCCAAGACTTCCCAATTGGCAATCTCACCAATCATTTGCTGAGTGCAGAGGGAGAGGTCAGGCCAGCCTTTGGAGGAGTTGCGGGTAAAGGTTGGAGGAGCATCCGAACTATTGTTAATAAAGAGATTGTTGGCAAGAATAAACTCCTCAATGGCAGTTCCCCTGGAGTTCACATCACTGTAGCCCCAAAGGGTATTATGGCCATTAAGGTCTGCCCCAATAAATATCTTTTCTCTTGGAAGAGATGAAATTATTTCTTGGATTTCCAGCAGTGTTTCTTGTATATTAGAATATGGAGAGGAGTAGGCCGAAATGAAAGTAGTCGGTTGCTGTCCTGTTTGAATTTTCACTGCAATCGTGTTTTGCTTGCAGGAGATCAAGGCTGCATGAAGTTGCCTGCTGGGAATGATGATTGCTGCTTTGTTTGAAATCGAATTGAAGATGTTCCAAGATTGTGGGATACCTTTAATTTGGCTATCGTAGATGTATGGTTCTTGTAAAAGGAGCAGATCTGATTGAAGTTTATCTGAAGTGGGGTGAAGAGTGTCGTTTGCAGCTTTAGTTCTTCCCAGGTTGATTTGGAGGACTTTAAGGGTTTTGAGGCAAGTAGAAGAGACTTTATTAAAAGAGAGTGGCGGGGTAGCTATGCTCATAAGTAATCCCTAGTCTTCTTATAGGCTTTAATTTCTTTCTTGTAGCATGGGCAGCTGAGGTCTGTTGCCCTATGTCTGATGTTGTGATTTGTACCGCTGTTTCTGTTACTCTCTTCGCAATTAATGCAGAGTTGAAAATTGCTTCTGCAATATGAGGTACTGTGGCGGTCTGCACAAATTCCGCAGTTTGGAACAGTGTACTTGCAGTTTTGTCTCGTATGACCGAACGCCTGGCAAAACTGACACCTTTTCACGTGGAAGAATTCCTTAATTTGGAACATATTCCAGTTTACTGCAATCTTCCTAAATCTCTTTAGTTGGTGGCAAACAGCAGGAAATTGAAACAGTGAATGCTCAATTTGTTAACCTAACCTGGGAATTTTCGCCACAATTGCTGTTGCAAGTGTATGCTGTCGAGTCAAAGGAAATCCTACAATTCTAGCCCAGTTGCTTAGTGTCCCCAGAGAACTTCCAGCCCTCTCCAGTGTCCTGAGATTGATTTCAAGAGACCTTCTGAATTCACAACCCTAAAAGTTTCAAAAGGTACTTTTTCTCTCCATTCGACGTGAATAGGAAGACTCGATGCAGAGAAATGAAAATGTACCCATAAATAAAAATAACTGAGCGATTCTTTTAAATCAGAAGGAAAGCAAAACGAGTAAATAGGTATTGTTTCAATATTTTGACCCATATTTGAGCACATACAAATTTATCCACTGTAAATGCCAAGAGAACAGACGTAATCGTAGTACAAAATACGCCTTTATTAGAAAATCCAAAAAAAACTGCTATTTAAAGATACGAGATCTGATTAAAGAAAGAGTGAACGCAAACTCGATGCTTTCGACATGCTTTGTAGGTTGTAACTGTCGAGATTGTTTTAATTGATCTGTTGAATTTCTGATTGTTAAAGTTGCAGCAATTTTATTTTTTTGATTTTTCATGTGCAAAGAAATCTTGCTGCTTGTTTTAAATTCAATACTGTATAATTTTTAATCAAAAAATGCAAATTTAGTTAAGAAATTGCCAACGTTTATGATTATTCACACTTCCATATGTACAATTGTGTGAATGTTTAATAAAGCGAAAAAAAAAAAGAGATGGAATTAAAAATTCGTAACTGATGAAATTCTGAGAACCATAAACTTCGGAATAAAGGAAACAATAATACTTAATTGTATGTTTGGGCAATATATTAAAGAATTAAACAGAGTATCCATGAGAATTCAGAGATAAAACTACATTTTGAAACTAATTCATTTAAACCTCTTCATTCCTTTTCTACTTGCCGAAAGCAAACCCCATTTATTGGAAGAACACAATTTCAATCTGAGGAATATAGAAAAAGATGTGTTTAAAGTGAGGATGTTAAATTATTTGATTCATATTCCATTTTATAGCTGAGCGTTGAGACCGGGGCACCATTTTGATATTAAAATACTTTCTATAATTTAGTATCTGTGGAAATCTTTTAATATGTCATTATTTGTAAACAATGGAGATATTCTTCTAAGTAAGGAAGCACTGAGGCACTTTTCTGTGCACGTGCATCACGATTTTATAATTTGTACATGTCTAAACGAGAATTAGTAAGACATGCCAAAATTCTGCTCTCCTCAAGCCAGCTTCCTTCCAAATGTCAATTCTGATCATGCCTGCGCTAATATCAACGGTATTAAAGTAATTATCAACGTATATCTATTATTTTATCTTTCAAAGCATTCTTTTTACTTTCAAAAACTTTTATGATTGAAAAAGACTAATAGATTGTTTAAATCTTTCAAGAATGCAGATCTTTCTCTAAATTATTACCCAAAATCTATAAAATATACTCATACACCGGCAATTATGAATTTAATATGATCCATAACTTAAGAGATTTTTTTCATATTGATCGAAAGAGGAAAATTACCGAAATAATGGATTGAGAAAAATTTAAAGATTTGAGAAATGACCAGCTGCAGGTTGAATAAAATTTGGGAGTATGATATAAATTTTCATATTGATACCAAACCGATTTACATTATATATATGGTTTAATAGTTTTTAAAAATTATAAGAAATTCATAAAATTTAAGTATGGATTACATTGAAAATTGCATAAGAAACTGTTTCGGAATCCTTGTACTATATATGAAAAGAGAGTTTAAGAAACGCAAATACCAAGAAATTGCATCAGGAATTGAAAAAAATAGATTGCTTTAGATACGGTAGGCAATCTATATGTAAAAACATATCTAGAATTTCTTAAAATCAGTTTTAAAAAACTGTTACTAGGAAATATAGTTGCTATTAAACATTGCCTAGTTTTACTTTTTATAATCATGAGAACATTCACGGATTTGTGTGTGCGCTTCCATCTGTTTATAGCTATATATCATTAATTACACAAAAATATTTATATCACTTATTAGTAAAGAAAAATAGATATTTTTTAAGGAAGTAAATAAAAGCAAGTTTAACAGAGCAAATAGTCTTCAAAATGTCTTAAAAAAACATAGTCTTCAGAAAAAAACATAGTCTTCAGAAAAAAACATAGTCTTCAGAAAAAAAACATAGTATTCAGAAAAAAACCTAGCACTTCAAAATGTTTACTGGAGCTAATATGACATTTATGTTATCAATAGATGCTCCCGATCAAACATTTCACTGTAATCTCATAAAGTTTTGAAAATTATTTAACCTCCTCATTGGAGAAATTTATAAATTTGTGTATAAATATATTTATTGAATTTTCTGTGCAGTAATTTTATTATATTTGCAGTAATTTTGTTTATATACCTTTTGATTTTGGATATTTTTTTCAATAAACTTATGTTTATTTTCTGAAAATAAGTTTCATAGAGATTTCTTTTCATATCTGAGAAATAGGTGGGCAGTTATTAGTACAAGAATAAACATATTTTCTTTTGGTAATATATTAGAATTTAAAAGAAAAACTCCATTTGCATCTTTTTTTTTTACTTTAAAGATATATAAAATGTTGAAAATTATTCTTCGGCATTCGTATTATGAAATTATGTAAAATACTTAATAAATTACACTGCACTCTGTATTAGAAAGGAAAAACAAATTCTTTACGAGACCTTGCTGAAAAATTGAAATGCGAACTCCTTTCGTGATATCTCATTCTCGAACATATGAAATGAAGACTCGTTACTTCGGTTTCACGCGTGATAAGTTGTCTAATTTACTGTGAATATCTAGAAATTTAGAGCGGAAAGAGACGTTTAATCACAGCAAGTGTCTAGACAGTGAGACGCCGAAAAGACTTTTAGTGACTAATTACCGTTTAAGGAAACGGGCAAGGTATCATTCTACTAGGTTCGAGTACTAACGATTTAGTTAGTAGAAGAAAATCAAGAATATGAGAGCATTATATAGAAAGAAATTTTTTCAGCATAAGATATAATCACGAAATCCGAAAACACATCCAGACTACAAAGATTTAAAATTGCAGCTTTTTATATTTAAATAGAATTTTATATGTATGCAATCGCAATTTTTGCACCGAATTTCATGACTGCTACCAAATTGATTATTATATGCAATTTGGTGTTCAGGTTGAACTGCGGTTGACGGTTACAGGAACGTTGAGTTATCTAAAGAACTATGAAAATTTAGTGTATAAACTGAGGCTATTTAATGAGTTTGCAGTGAGGGCAACTGAGTATCCAATGAAAAAATTTATTCAGATATATTTAACATGAAGGAAATTTAAAATTAAAGAAGGGGTATTCTCGATTTTTTAAATACTGAATGGAAGAATATAACTTACGCGCTCATATGTAATTCAATAAAATGGTAAAAACTCAATCCCGCTAATTATTTTATGCTAGTTATTTGAAATTATCAAATGGATGTGCCGAACAAGGTAATTAATTTCATACCCTAATTAAGTACCCACGTAATTTTATATTGACGGAGGCCGATATTTATTTCTGCCAATTTCAATTATATTTAAACTTAACGAATCTGGCAAAAACCATCCATTCCTTTTTGTCTTCGAAAGAAAAATGCTTAATAAATTGTTTTATATTAGGAAATTTTCATTTCATGATTAAAATTCTCCTAAAAAATTAAAATTTAAATCGAGTGTAGTAGTCTTAATTATTGTATTCTCAATTCTTTTGAAGTGAAACTATGACCCAAGTTAATGCAACTCTTTTTCCTATATATTTACTGGATATAGGTAATTACAGTTGAGATGATGAGATTAATACGTTTTTCATCTCGTCATTCTATATCAAGCCTCTGTTCACTAATGTGTTACAGCAAAATGGAACAAAAAGTATCAGTCATGCCACGCAGCTCGTTTCAGCGTTATTTATTCTGAAACAAAGTGATAATCAAAGTTGAAACAAAGTTCTAAATGACTCACGCTCTAAGATAAACGTGAAAGTTCTTAAACTTTTAAACTTTTAGACACCGAGTTTTCACTTCGTGGTCAATTACTTGAATCAACTGCTACTAGCACAGAAACCAATCAGGAACGAACTTCTCTAGTTTTCGGCTCTTACTTGGCGTCTTGCCCCAGTTTAGGCCCTTATTCTCCTAAATTAGGCAACACGATCGTATCTTGACGATTTACCTCGAAATTATATTATTACTCTGTTTTAAGTGCTCCAGCTGCGATTTAATAAATCAGTTCACAAAGACAATAAAAAGACTTCATATAATGTTGTATTTTTATTATATCGTAGCTTATCAAGCACCACCCCTACCTCAATTTTTAATTTCAAAGGGACTTCTCGCAATCAATAACGAGTATTTCTAAATTTGTTTATCATCTGGTATTGACATGAGAATTTGGTAGGAACATGCGGTCGCATGTTCTTACCAAATGCGAAGAAAAGAAAACAGATATATTTGTAAGTGGTTGCGAAAAAATTGAGCATTTTTCTTCCCTTTGAAATTTCAACAAATCGAGATGGGTGGCTTTGCTTGGTAAGCGACATACATTTAATTGGTGGGCAGTATATCGAATTATATTGATGAGAAAACGTAATATCAACCTGTAAACACCCACCAAATATCTTTAATTTTCTATCTTCGCCAGGTTCTTTCAGTAAAATAAACCCGAAAATATTCTCCTAAAACTTCTAATTTCTTAATTTTCCGTTATCATCCGAGAAAAAGTAAAATAATCATAGAAGAATTATCCTGCCCTGCCGTAACGTTTGGGGTAATCTGAATAAACGTAGACAAAAAAATCAATATGGGAACTGAGAGTGCAGTCCTAATATCCATAATCAACCACGGTCCAACCCCTCCCTCAGGAGGTAACCCCCATCATCAGAGTGGAGATCGCATACCATTATTACACCCACTAGGGAAACGAGAATCCGTTTACTTCTCCGGCGTCCTCCTGTCCAGGTACTCGTGGTACCCCCCGTGGTGAAAATCTTACTGAAATACATTTAAAGAAGGATATGTTGTTTTAAAATCAGAATTATCAAACCCAATACGTCTTTAAAATTTTTAGGCATGTTTGTCGAATTATTTTTGGGCCACAATTCACATTAAATTGTTTCTTTTATTCTTTAATAATGGTTTGTTTTAAATATCTGTAGCCTTTTTAGCATAAAACATAATTGGGTGAAAAAGCGGAGCGCACCGTCTCTTCTTTATCACTTTGCTAATAATGGCCTTCGTGACTCATTAAAAAAATAAGCGAAATCAATTGTGCCGGTAAAAATAAAAGTAATAATTTGCGCGTTAGATAAGGTATGATATGAATTCAAAGTCTCATTATTATAATTATTTGGTTTATAAAATCTCATAAAGACACATTTTTCTCAACCCTCATTTTTCAAACTCGCACTCAGAACAAAACTACAAAGAGATTCCAAAGTTTTTCCCTCGTTTCAGTCCCTCTGGGTATTTATAGCTTTTCCGGAAGGGTGTGAAGTTATAGAGAACTTTTGAGAGAATTCTATTTATCTCCGTCCCCTAGTGAAGATAAGACCGTTTTTTTGTAATTTTTAGAATCTTCTTATTGTCAACAATTCACCAAAGTCGGAGGTCATTGCCTGGCGACCATTAAGAATCTCTGCAAAACTCTTTCCAACCACATGAATAACATAGCAGAAACAATGGTTTTACAAATTCGTAAAAATGTAGTTCAAATCAACTGTTGGTGCGAATTTTCAAATTGTTCATAGTGTGGAAAACATCTGCTTGGAAACCCATCACAGTACACGCGCACTACTGGTTTCTCATTCCTGTTAGCTGTTCCATGAAATAAACTTGCTAATATTATCTGAAAAATTCTTGAATAAAACAAGAGTATTCATTGCATCATTAGTGTCAATCAATGGAAATATTTTTTAATGGTGCTCATATATATATAATATAAATTTGTATTCTCTCTCAGTATAGTCGGTAAGTGATTCATCACAGAGTAAATTGTTATGTAATGCAGTAATATGTGCTCAACGTTCTCACAAATTTGATTGTAAAAATAGCCTTCGCATTTCCAAGCGATACAAGCACTTTCATTATGGAAATTGCTTTGTTCTCTCATCACTTCTGCTTATTAATTTTTACACTTTTATTACTTTTACTATTTTATAACATCTATAATATTTCAGAAGCAGTTATGCGCCAGGACCGTTCAGATATATTAAAAAATTATAAAAGCTGATGCTTCTATGATTTTTAGCTTAATATACACTGGCATACAAAAGTTAAGGAACATTTCGTAGAATGCGAGGAATTTGCAATTAATACGAAAACTATGTTTTGAAATTAGTTCTAGAGAATCGTGTGACATTCAATAGAGTATCATATGCATATTACAGTGAAGATTCGGTCACGAGGGCAATTAGGGGGACCACCAGAAAGGGATGAAGGCGAAAATGGATTTTCACCCATCCTGTTTCACAGAAAACTGATAACGAGATGTAACTTTTATCAATGGTTATGGTTTAATGTGCCTAATATTTACACGCATTTTCGTGAGCATAGAACAAATATTCGGGAAGATATAAATGTTTCTTTAAAAAATCCTAAATTTTTCCGCATGTGTTTTGATTATAACATACATAGTTTTCATTCAAATTATTTGAAATTTGCAAAACACTTAACAATATATTACAGAAATATTGTATTAAACTTTGAAGTAAATACGTTGAATATTACAGGAAATATGAGTGTTTGAACTAAATAATTTTTTACTGCGCATGTGCGAGACGCGGTGACATTTTTTTTCATAACTTCAAAGCCAGATATATAGAGCAACTTCGAAAAAAATTCCAGTTGGATCCCATTAAAACTCAGAAGGCTGTCGGCATTTCAGTGAGGTGAATTTCAATTTCTCTTTAAGAGAAGCTAAATGATGAGGGTTCTTGCACAAACTGATATTTTTTAAATTTTAATCTTCGAATGGTATTCGAGAAAATGCAATTTAAATATTGTATTTAATTTTAAGTGTTCATGGTACTCTGGATATCCAATTTTTCTAAAATTCAATGTAAATTTCAAGTAAATATTATGCGCATTAAACAATAACCATTGATAAAAGTTACATCTTGTTATCAACTTTCTGTGAAACAGGATGGGTGAAACTCCATTTTCGCCTTCATCCCCCCCCTAATTGGCCCATTGCCCCATTGTCCCCCTAATTGGCCTCGTGACCGAATCTTCACTGTAATATGTATATGATACTCTATTGAATGTCACACGATTCTCCAGAACTGATTTCGAAATATATTTTTCGTATTAATTGCAAATTTCTCGCATTTTACGAAATGTTCCTTAACTTTTGTATGCCAGTGTGTTTCATGCTTATGAATGAAATAAATGTTAAAAATGCTATTGAGTGATTTCTTTGAATATGATCAAAGATTAAAAGGCAATTTAACGAAAGATTTGGAATTGAAATGCACTTTGTTTCAGAAATTTACTTAGATGTGCGGTATTAATATGTATATGTTTTGAATAGTTAAATACAAGATAAATAATGTTCCCTAAGAATAATTTCAGTCTGAAAAAAATGTGGTATTTTTCACATTTTATGACATCTGTAACTTTGTTCCAAAATATTCAGAGAGTTTCTATTTTTCTGCATAGATCAAGTTTGCACTACAAATCCTGTAAAATTAAGTACTGATTCAATGTTTTAATAATATAATTTATAACTTATAAGAAAACAATGACCTCTAATTTTATTCTACATTTTAAAAAAGTCACCTGTACGCATTCAAATGCTCCCATTCCAGATATTGGTTGGTCTAGAAAGTAGGTTTCCCGCAGGCCTTAAATGAACACAAAATATAATTACCTTGAAACAGTAAAAAAAACAGACACAACACTATTTGAGCTACCTCTGAACATAAAAACCACCGGAATTGAAATACATGTCATACCTTGAGGCCAATTTTTGCAAGCCATTGTCGAAGAAATTCGCCGCCAGAGAGCGGAGCAAGCCTGTGACAGCCATCTGTCTGCAAGTCGTCGTCACTGGGGAAATGCTGCCTGGCAGATATCTGCTGGAGGTGCTGGAACAGATATTAGTCACTAAGAGCAAGATCGAGACTATAGGCGGGGTGGTCAATCATCTCCCAGCGGAACTTCGGCAGCAGTTGCTATGAGCTGAGCGCCTCATGAGGACAAGCGTTGTTGAGGAGCAGTCATGAAGCGACTAACATCTGTACGAACACCTGAAAGAGTCCCGGGCGTTGCAGGATAACCTTGCTGACGATGACTTCCAGAGAGACGGCTGTCACTGGCTAGATTCCCTCACCATCGGTGGATTTCTTCAACACCGTGTGCAGAAATTGGTCTTACGGTATATCATGTGCTCCAATTCCGGTGGTTCTTATGTTGAGAGGTAGCTGAAAGAGTGGTGTTGTATGTGTTTCAATAAATGTTTCCAAGTAATTATCTTTTGTGTCTCTTCACTTATTTTCTGAACTGACCCATATTATCCCTAATTAAATAGCAAAAATTAAAATAAACGGAACATCCATTAAATACAATTAATACGGAATTTTTGAATTTATAATCAATTTTTTAAGTAATAATTATAAAACTCTATTATATTTTTAGTATTAGCAGACACATATTTAGCTTACAAAAAATGCGTATTTTTATACGGAGAATCAAGCGGAAGTTTTTAAAAAATAACTATCTTTTTGGTGCTTTTATTGGTATTTTTACAATTAAATAAACAAAAAATAGTTATTAAAGATCTGATTTTAATTTATCTGCTTTAATCAAAAGTGTAAATAGTTAATTCTAGAATTACAATAGAGTCGGAAATTACAAATCTGCAGTACGAGAGGTAAAAATTTTAACCGAATTATTTGAAACTATCTTTCATATCTTGATGATAATTAACACACATCAGACGATATAAAAAATGTATCTCATGAGGATTAATTCTTAATTCTATTATTAATTTACAAATAAATAAGAAGCAGAACAATTCAACGTAACTTATATACGTATTCTAGAATTTATTCAGCAAAGCGTTTTTCAATTAAAGTATATTAATAAACGTATTTACATAATCAACTGAGATAACAATGTATTGGCAAATGATGCAATTAAGTTTTTGTTAGGTTTAAAATGATTTGTTGATAACAGTAAATCTAGCACGAGTAATCACATGAATAATTATAATTTACACTTCACATTGAATTTAAAAGATTTTCAAATGTATTTTGACTTAGTAAATTATTAATAATCAAATTTAATTTATCAGTCATATTCCATCAATTTAAAGCATTTATTGTTATTCTAATGTCAATAAAGATCATTGCATAGACTTTTTTTCTCTTATTGTTTACGATTCATTTATATTTCATTAATTTCTATAATATTAATTTTTTTCTCAACTTTGCTATATCCATACCAATTTATGTCCAAACAAAAGCATGTAGGAAAAGCATTCCAACATATATGGAAAGTAAAAAGGATTCATATTCAAAAATTAAACAGATATCTACACTACTCAATGCCTTCATTAAAATTTGAAATAATGTTTTGTCAATTTTGTATTTGCAACCATTTCGTAAATTTCTCTTCAGATGTTGAGCATATATTTAGAGACAGCATCTATGTGAAAAATATTTTCCAAAAGTGTAAATATATGCTTATTCATAATTTTCGCATTTCATTTCTTTCAGTTAATCATTTTTAATTCCAGTACCAGTTGTTACTGTTCTTGTCTTTCAGCTGAATAAACTTAGTAGCATTTGATGTTTATTCAAATTATAAATGTTGGAATAAAAGAAACCTTAGACGTTTAGACAATTAGGCTGCACAGACCTAAATGTGTTCCTGCTCAATTAATGATTGAGGGTGGCCCTAAAATATGCAGAAATAAACACATTTATTTTCCTGTAAAGATATAGAAATAATTTTATCTGAAAAACTGATTTTAAACAAAAGTTAAATGCATATTTAGCCAGAAAAGTTCCACTGAGTGAAGATAAAAATGAAATAATTAAGAACGACCGCTAGATGTTATGTTGATTAGTCGCTAATTTTTCTGATGCAAATCTGATGCAAATTTTCTGATGTCGATGGATCGTCTCTCCTGAAACAGGATTTTAAATCTCAAATTCCGATTACACCAATATATTTAAGCAATATTCGGATCTGTATTTACATCAGATTGCCCTTACTTTTAGTGAGGAGTAGTAAACAAATGTAATGCAAACATCAGAATTCGAATTATTACTGTGCATGAATCAAATTTTCAGCACCGTAAACAGTTATTGATTTTTGATACATACTTGAATTTAAAACACTTAAGTCCAAATTCATTTGCATCAAATCTTTCTAAATTTAAGTCAATACTCAAAAAATATATGACGTACTATATACAAATTGTTTTCATTTTGCTAATAGATTTACAATGAGGTTTCCTTAATAATAAATGCATTTTACTTCAGATACTTGATAAAATGATACCGGATAAAATCTTTTCCAGAAATTCGAATAGTTTCCGGACCGATAGAAGAATTCGAAGTTTAGTTTCTCTGCGGATCCTTAAAATAGATTTTCTCATCCAAAAATGAGATTTTTATCCACCTAACCTGAAATTTGAAACTGGATATTCAGATTGGACGAAATTTAATTTCGATCCTTTCAAATGCAGTTCTCATTTCGCTAATAGGGGAGAAATATATTAGAATCCCTTCAATTTTTCTCTCATAATTTAAACGAAATGGAACTGGGAGTTTCAGCCTAGCAATTGTATTCACCTCATCTTGCTCTGGAAAGCAATTTTAATGACATACTTTTCATATAAGTTGGTTTTGACATAGAATAAGTGTAATTTTTCATTGTTCAGTTGTTACAATGTTAAATAAATTGAATATTCACGCAACAGTTATATTGATTATTATTTCAAATAAATTAATCTTCCTATATTTCAGAAATGACATGCAACCCGTGAATGTAAACATTAATATAAATAAACTTTAAATTACTTGCTAAAATATTAACACTTCATTGTAGAATCCCCATTGCATCATCCATAATATCATTGTATTTTATTAATTTTAAAATGCTTGTTTCAGGCTCTGCAGCAGTTATAAATTTATAGAAAATACCATTGAAATTTTGCAAAATCAAAATTTACCAAATCACATTATTATGCAATTGTTTTTAATTTAAAGTAATATTTATAATAATATATGCGCTCTAATGAATATAGTGAGCAGTAAATAATTTTAAGGTATCCGACTACGTTCGGAGGCCTTTTTTTTAAATAATGATATTTCAAGCAATATTTTTGTATTTTTATATGACATTTATGTTAAAACTTAATAATTCATAGAAAAAAGATAAATGAATTAAATATATTTTTAAAAATTTGAAAAAATTTGAAAATTTGAAAAAAGATTTTTTTGCACTAAATTTGACTTTTTTTCAAACACCCTCGTTCAAAAAGAAATGATCAGAATGATAAATCCGTTAGCATATATAATCCTTCAACTATTGGCTAGGTCCTGAAGCAAAAGTTTTGCAATGTATCTAAAAACATGTAAATTATAAGAGCTTTAGTGTGAAATCATGAATTTTTAAAGAATTTTGGCCTTTTTTCAAACCGCAGGTTTAAATCTTAATTTATTTAACGTTAATTTAGTCAAGATATTATGGTCGCTCTTATCCTGATACTTTTGCAAGGAATGACCCAGAACACATGGCGACACTAAATACAAGTAATTTGTTCATATTTTAATAATTGCATTTTAGAGAACAGTATTGAAGATTTAAGTACAAGTTCATCTAAAGCAGCTGACTCGTCGGCTCGAGGATCCTTTTATTTACTGCATTTCTTTGCTTTCTCTCCATCGCAATCTTCCTAATCCATCATCCGGGATGGGCTTGCTTTACTTAATATTCGCACAGAAACATACTAGTCAGACATAGAACAAATGTTCACAAGATACCCAGTTCTGAAGTAATAACACACAATTCACGTTGCATAGTCCTTGAGTGGCCCAGATTGTAGTTGCAGCGGAACTGTTGGCATTGGTTCTCAGATTTCCGACTAATACTAAATCTATTTTTGAAAGAAAATCCGAGTTTAAATTATGGTTTTACAAAACAAAATGTTTATGTAGGATTATAGACTAGTTCAGAAAAGAAATGAGAATAAAATAGCTAAATTACAACTAACACGCAATGCAAAATAGCATGAAATTGAAAAATATTGCGTTTGCCTTTCAGTGCTTTAACCCTTTCAAGTTCACTACCTGTTTCGTTTTGAAAATTGCTAAATTTATTTCAAAAATGAGTATTAGACATGTAGCTGATCATAAATATGTAAAGGAAATAAAATTTAGTATTTTTTTTACTTCAAGGAAATTTGTGGTTTCCCAGTAAAACCAATGAACGGTAACGAGCTATTTTTCCTCCGAATAAGATATCATCGAAATGCAATTTAAATTCTGTATTTAATTTATAAGTACACGTGAGTATTCAAAATATTCAACCTTTATAAAATTCAGTATTACTTTCGAAGATTCAATTTTAAAAAATATTTATTTATGCAGGAACCCTCATCATTATGTTTCTCTTAGAGATCAAAAGCAATTTAGCTCTTGCAATGCCGATATCTTTGCGAATACTGACGGTATTGAACTGAAATTTTTATATAAGGTGGCCTATATATGGCCTCTTAAGTTATAAAAGAAACATTAAGCTACATTTTTTGTCCATGTGCAGTAAAAGAAAATGCTTAGTGACAGGTTTCAATACGAAATCCATTAACGCGAAAGAGTTAAACGTAACAACTTTCGAAAATACTCTATTTATTCAGAACTAGCTGCCTGCCGTAGCGGTAGTAATAGCCCGTCCACAATAGTAAATTCTAGCGACTAAATAGATGCTATTATTTATAGAACTGCATAATTTGTATAACAGTTTTAGGCATTTACTTTTGTTCAATTTAAAAATAAAAAAGAAAAGCAGATTTAAAATATCCTTTTATCTAAAAATTTTTATCCAATTAAACAAATTATATGAATAATTTTACTATTTGGAATATATTAAAGGGTATAAAAAAAATTGTGTCCTACTTAGATATTCCGATTTTAGCTCAGCTACTTTTATTCAGTTTTCTCAAAAATGTGAAGTAGTTCTAAAAATCATGATAAAAAGCAGCATTTCTTCCACTACCTATTAATGAAATTTTAACAAGCAGTTGACATTAAATAATTTTGCAAATTATTTCAGTTATTCATATTCGCAGAAAAAATTAGAGCCATTTGTAACTCACATAAAACATGAATTTTGAAACACACAACAATAAGTTAAATACACTTTTGTCATTTAAATATATTGTTACAAAGCTATAAAGTCGTTTCCCTGAGATGCTAATCTTGGCAACAAATTTGGCGACCATTTTGGCATCTTGTCTCCAAAGTCGCCAGCTTTGCCGCCAAAAGGAATTTTCTAGAAGGACCTCGAACTTTCAACCTATTTCTACTGGTTTCATTAACTTTCTGGAGATTACGTCACTTCCTACGAAATGAAGTCACTTTGTGTTCAAAAAGTATAAAAGTAAGCTCTCTAGCAAAGTTAGTTGGATTTGGATCAGTAGCAATCTGGTGAGCTAACAAGAAGCCTTTGAGCGCCGTGTTGTGATTTAATGGTAATATCTGTTGTGAATTCTTACAAATGCCGTTTTAATACTTGTGCTACGTTTCTATGCTTAGAATGTTTGTAAAATAAAGAGCGTTACTATTTTTAATCCTGCTTATTGGACTGCATTCACGCACACCCACAAGTCGATTTTGTCACATTTGGTGTCAG
>BGPR01006575.1:0-55790 GCA_013235015.1 Araneus ventricosus | reverse complement strand
TAGTAATATTATAATTTAACAGAAAATGATATGTGTAATAATACTAACTTTAAAAGTAGGAACGATAAATCACTGCATTAAAATATGTGCAGATCACGATTTTTTAAAACTGATGCTAACTAGTTTAAATTTTTAATAATTAGACTTGCGTGCGGGAATAAAACAAATAAATGGAATTGAATTATTAAACATTAACAAATGAAATAATTCATGTGTACTTGCAGTTAGTTAGGTAATAAAATATGATACTCTTTTTTTTCCTCTTTCAGTTGAACTCAATTTGACTGACATTTCTGACTGTGATTTTGAGTAATGGGGAGATCCTCAAACAGAAATAATTCTCAAATGAATTTTATCGAGCTTAATGAAGCCAAACAAGTCCATATGTATTGAAATATAGTGATCGATTTTATTGAAGAGTACAATAGTTTTTGAAGGTATATTTCATTTAAAACTAGTGTACTATCTTTTCCTAACTAATCTTAATCAAAATGAATATTGAAAACTTACATTGTAGAAAGTCGTCACTGAGAGGGGAAAAACATCTGATAATATAATGGTTTAATACAGGAAATGGTTTTCTACAGGGATATTAAAATTTACTGCAACTGCTTTCGATTGCAAAGAACAGTAATGACTTGATAATGCATTTTAAATAGTGAATCAGAAATTTAATGTTAGCAACTTTTAATATTTTATGATTTAACTCAAGATATTCGTTTCCAAAACAATTTCATGAATATTCGAGAGCGTTGAAGCAGTTGATTATAGAATGAGTTATTAGTAACGTTAAAATGTACATCATATAACTCAAAGTATTTCCTCAGTTTTGCTCCTTATTTTTTGCAAGTGACTTCCAAACAGATAAAATTCAACGCAGAAAATTACAAACACAAAGAAACAACTTCTCTTTAGCAAGTGTAATTTAAATGAGAAATCATCCTGACGCATTTTTATGGAATTTTAATATATGTAATATCCGTCGCATTTTTATTTTTCTGTATGCATTTTGTATGAGCTTGTTAAATTTTCATGTTGATTCATGTTTTTAATTCTTCTTGTCGTATTTTTTTTATTCATGGCAACATAATATGGGAATTTGATGTAATACTTGTTTGAATTATGTCTCGTCTTATCTTAAAACAATTGGGGAAAAGCAGATTTAATAATAAATTCTGAAGAAAATATTAGGCAGTCACTTTTTGCAGTGACTGATGCGCTGTTGTTATAATTTAATTACTACGTATAATTTTATTCCTCATTAATCTAAACATTGAATTTAAAATTTAATAGTATGGTGGATTTGAGAATAATAATTAAATAAGAAGTAAAATTCAATAAATGAATGAAGTATTTTTGACACGCAATAACACAGATAATGTCAACATCCAACCTCACAAGCTGGTAAAATGGGTAGACAGTGAAACACACAAATGAAGTGCAAAGGCTTGTAAATATTAAATAATACATTTATTTAATTTAAATCAACGTTTCTTGGTGATGCAAGTAAAAAGAAGCAAATCATAAAAAAGCTTGATTTCAATTTCGCTAAATATGGTCCCACTCAAAATAAAACAGGCAAAGCAACATCTTTAAATCTATATCAAATTACATTACTCTAATTTTGGCGAACTCACCAGATACAATAAATTACCACCTAATACATGCTTGATCATTCTTAATAAGTTACACGCACAATTTGTACTAGGGACTTAAGTGGACACTCTATATGTATGTGATTTTTTAAAAGTGAAATGCTCTGTTTTGAACCGTTAAAAAACTCTATCTTGCTTTGGTCACGCCTTATTTCTTGCTCCACTTATAACTTGGGGAAATACTTAACAGATTTCGAGACTTATAGCTATTAATCTTTCTTCTAAGAACACTGATATTATTTATGCGAAATATATAAATGTTTATCAAACTTAACACACCATACTAGTTTATTGAAAGCAGAATAGAAAAGATTTTAATTTTTCCGAACTAAACATACAGTTACAGAAAACATCTAGATTTTAATCGGCTGTAAAAATTTTGATAAGTACTTAATTAGGCAAAAATCAATCTGTCTCGTTTGATTACCATAGAAATCTATTTAAAATTTAGTCAGTAGTTAATCAGGCAATTTTTTTAAATATTTCTGTACAGAATTGCCGTTGAATGTTATTCTTCTAAATTATACTCGTAGAAAAGATATAGGTTTATTAGTAGCGGGAATTTTTCGTTTATATTTATCTCGAAATTTAAGCGAAACTATTAAGTTTCTAAAACAAAATGAAAGACATTTGAGAAGTATTTACATCTTCACGATAGAACACAGTTTGCAAAAATCAAGAAAAAAACTTTTTGTTATAATCATAGAATTTTACTGCTTCATAGCTACTTTCAAAAACATTTTACCTTAAAATTAGAGCAAATGAAGCTTTATAAGTATTATCCAGAGTATTTTTAAATTTCTTTCCGTTTAACTATACTCATTCTTTGTATTTTCTCAAATTAAGAACATGAATATAAATTAACATTCCTCTGTTTCCCTACATCTAATCTAATAAAAGATATTTTTATCGTTAGATTTATTATTATTTTAACACATATGCTTATTTGAAATGTTTTAAACATAAAATTAGAGCAAATGAAGCTTTATAAACCTTATCCAGAGTATTTCTAAATTTTTTCCCGTTTAACTACACTTATTCTTTGAGATTTATTAAATTAAGAACATAAATATATATTATATAAACTAAGTTTATTCTGTTTCCAAACATCTAGTCTAATTAAATGTTTTTATCACTTAAATGATTATCATTTTATCTCTTTTGCCATGTTGAAAATGATATCATCATAAAAGTAGAGGAAATTGAACTTTAAATTACTTATTTGGAGTTGCATTCTTTTTCTGCGTTGCAGGCAATTAAGGAATCAACCGAGACTGTATAAAATAACTTTATTTTAGCTTTCTTGAATGTTTATGATTTATACAATGCATATTAATTTTCTGAATATTACACAGTGTATAAACGATATGTGGTTCTCAGTCATGGAAGCATTTTGCAAGGTTATTAATAAAACAACAATGGGTAGTTGCGTACAACAACGAGTAGTACTGCATTATAACCATGCAGAAATTTAAAGCACATTTCCTTTATATTCACACTAAAATTGGAAAACTGAATCATCTGAATAGAGTTCTGACAAGAGTATGGTACCATTGAATTTCTATTCTTGACGATCTAATTCTTCCTAAATGAGTTCAGGCTTCAGCCCAAATCTCGTAATTTCAGTTTCAGAAATTTTGAGATTAGTATTACATTCTCCCGATTTGTAATTAAAGTTAGATGCATATAAATTGATTTCTTAAAATGAATTGCATCCCATTTAGATTGTATATTTGACAGACAGATTTCCATACGTTGCTAATAAATCCATTGCGAAGTCTAATTTATGCTAGTTCAGGATTTCCAAGTCGCATTTATAGAAGCTCTAGGGCATTTATGCGAATAATAAATTAACTGTAATATTTTCAGTTTCCATACAGTTGCTCAAGATATGTAATATCCGCATTGGGTATGTTTCTTTTCCAAATGATTCAGATGGAATTCTGAATTCCAAATGATATTCAGATGGAATTTATTTAACAATAACAATGCCTTAATAATTTAAGAAGATGCAATCAGCAATAAACAATTAGCAAAACGTTGTAATTAGTAACAAAAGAAATTCAGTTTCGATTTCACAACTGTTAGGGTAAGATTATTTAGCTGCACGTTTGTTTTCAGTTATACCAACGTCCCGTTTCGACGAAAAACATCTGCTAATTTGGAACAGATCTTGCAGTTTTGAACCATGACCAGGTGACAAGGACGATATCTGAATAGGAGCCACACTCTCAGAACTTCAGCGTCATGATAGTGGGTGGCCGCTTAGTCCTCGACGTAAGACATCACATTCACCAGATCCAAATGCGATGCAGATCTTTGTTACAATCAAGTGTCAAAGTTATAACATGCAAGTTAGTTTGGTTTCTAATGAAATTTTGAACATAGATAGATCTCTAATAATAATAAAATAAGAATATGGTTTGTGTACACATAAAACGTTTCACGTGGAAGAAAAAAAGTAAAAGAATCAGACCAAACCAGATATAAGTTAAGAATACTCAAATTACAGATATAATCTTAAACCAAGAAATAATATATGATTTTATTTAAAAATTGAAACATAGCATCAGCAAAATCAAAATTATTGGTTTATTATTATTATTTTCAAAAACATTTGTATTTTGCGATATTCACTGGTATTTTATTTGAAGTATGGGTAAAGTGTCTAAAGATTGAAGCATCGAGAAACATGAATTTTCGTGAATATTTCAGGGCCCGTGGCAACATATAGTCGTCGTTCCACAAAAACCTTCTGACGAAATACTGCAGTCAATTACAATTTTCAATTAATTATTTCATGATAGAAAACTGATATCTAAACATCAGTAAATAAACCGTTGGAGCTAGAAAAATGTAAAATAATTTTCACTATTTATCATAATGACTTTAAAATAATTAAGTCTAAAACGAATTTATCTCAAAACTACAGTTTTGGACTTATGCCTGAACGACGACGATATTTTCTAAAGATACAACTGATGAATTATAATATGTATATTTTCAGGAAGCCTACAAATTATGGGGAACTTATTGTAGTTGATGCCACATGAAAAGGTAATATTTTGCCGTCAAGTAAAAATAAAATTCATGTCGTCCATGATCGTGAGGCATAATATTATTGAGAATTCCAAACTGAAATCAAAATCTAAATAAAAGAAAATTCGCATAAGCTGGCCATCATTTGGTTGCGACATCGAAGATCACTGCAATTCAAATCATGTCTTAACATAAAATTCGAAATAGTTTAACGATTTATATTACAAGATTAATGATACAAGAAATTTAGTCCATTAGATTAAATTAGCGAAGACAGAAAAATTTCAGACAAACAAAATTCGATTTTAAATGTTCGTAAAACACAATTATCTTTTAATTAGACTATCTTCTAGCTGTTACTTAAACCATCAGTACAATTGAGAGAATCTAGTGACACAGGTATTAAAGTAATTAGAGATTGATGAAGTTTGGCCTGACATTTGATTGCCTTTCGACATAGAAAATTAAAATTCATGAGAAAACTTTTTATGTTGTCTAGAATGGCTAATGAGCCTTTGAAAAATAGATTGATTTCAAATTATTTTACAAGAAAACAATGAAAGGGACTCTGATAGGCTGTAAGATTAAAAACAGTGAAGCGAAGTTTGATTAACGAAAGTTTAACTGTCTAAGTTATTACGTCACTTAGGCGATTCAAATTGAACTTGATTGTATTTTTAAAGGAATATCGAACGCAGTAGTTTCATTCTAATTAATTTCTGTGTAGTTGAATTGGACCAACAATTCATAGAATTATCCTATAAATATTAATAAAGGTTATACGAAGATAAGGAAATTTTGGAATTTCAGTTTAGCATTTTTATGGGGCCATCATGTTAAACTACCGACCTTTATCGGCCAGATAGGGGTTTTGGCTTGATTAGAAAATTTTATGAAAGGAAAGCTAAATATGATGCTAATTGATAATTAAATAAATAAAATAAAAAAGACTGTCTTTGAGATGCCAATATTTACTTGATTTTCTTGAAAATTTTTCACAATTAAATATATTCTTATTTTTTCTATACTTATAGTGCATTTTTTATCTTTTAGAGGATGAAACAGTAATGAAAATCAGTTATTTTCATTTCAATATTGAAGTAGTTTTATGTATTATTTTTACACCAATCTTATTTAGCATGTTCACCATATGATCAAAAGTATCTGAGCACTTTCGGATTTACGTATATTCGAATTTCTTCAGAAACTCCAGAAGAACTGCACTCGAACTTCGACAATGTAAATAATATGCTTGAACTCACATTTTATAATGAAGATTCAACCAAGGTAATTTAGTGGAACTTTTTTTCACTGTTAGTGAGCCAGAGAACTGATATACAAACTGCCCTTTTTACACAGAGCAATAAACACCAGATAGAAATCCTAATGTGAAATTGTGATGCAAAGTCATCCTATCATGGGACAGTGGCTTGGTTGCACACTTTCACAAACTTTGCTCATTTTATCACAGCCCGCAAATGAGTCATTATCGCACATTCATAATTTTTGAAATTTGGAACTTTCTAGATTCTACGCTTGTCTTTTCTCTTTATATATAACTTGAATTCTAAATTAAACGGGTAATACAATAATTTATTATAATTAAGGATATATCTCAAAAGCAACATCGAAATATAAAAAACTAGAAGTTATGTTTGATTTTTTTTCCAAGACAAACCTTTTACACAAGGTTTCGACCTGTGTTGATAACAGAAAAAGAAATCTATCTGCCTGGTAAAGTCCACATTTACGTCCTGCAACACGTACACACTATAAACTCTGCATATATCGTTCTGTGAGTCACCAATATGCACACAAGGTCAATGGTTTCATCACATAAGAGTAATATGTGACGGCCAAAAGAATATTTCCGCCCATTTTTGAAATGAAAAACATGCCCTTGCACAAAAGAGACTCTTCACCCAGTGATAACCAACAAGAGTCCTTGTCATACTTACCCTGTGGTGGACGCACATGGCACAGCAATATAGATTGCTATAATAACTTTCTGAGTGGCAAAATGACGAAAATCGAGAAGACAATTGTGTATATTTGAAGGACGTACCTTCCCTTTCAGTTATATGGAGTTTTTTTCTATTTCACTAAATAATCTGTGGAAAAGTCTTCTTACATATATTAATAACCTTTGAGGAATTCAAAATTTGCAATCTTTTAGAATGAAGAGTAACAATAAATGGAATTTTTACGAACTACAACTCAATATTCTCCTCAATCAACTTCTTAGACTCAATATTTTCAAAGGCAAGCTTATAAACCTAAAATTATCTTTGTTTTATCTTTTAATGCATGCTTTTTATGAGTATTAAAGCTGTATTTGTGGAAAACTTATAAATGCATGTACCTAAGATTTTAAATAAGATATGTGATGTTCAAATCACATGCAACTTCTAATTATTAATTAAATCCCATTTATGTCAAATTAGAAATTAAGACACATGCGAGAATTTATTTTTAATAATTCGATTAGATAGGTGATTGATATTTTATACTAATAAAACCTTGTAAAATATTGCTCTTAGCCAGTTGCAATCGAAATAGAAAGTATTACATTACTTACCTAAAAGTTTTCGTACCTCAGTATACATGTTATTATATAAAAATATTTCAGCAGGTGATATTATCAAGACTTAAAAAGATTCTCAGAAGATAAATTATTATTCAGCTTGCTTAATGAATTTCGTTCATTAATCATTCTCAGCGTTTTTTTTCGCCCTCCTTTTCTTTCTATA
Source organism: Araneus ventricosus (assembly GCA_013235015.1). NCBI lineage: Eukaryota > Metazoa > Arthropoda > Arachnida > Araneae > Araneidae > Araneus > Araneus ventricosus. The sequence continues at coordinate 48,346 of BGPR01006575.1, read as the reverse complement.
CTCAATTTGGTGCCTTTTAAATATCGATAATTTAGTAACATTTATTATGCGATAAATAAACGAAACTAAAAATAGCGAACACGTTGTTAAAAGTTTAATTTCTCAATGAAGGTTCTAGATTTTTATTTTTTGTGAAGGAAACTTTCCTAATGAAATTCTTTCTTATTATTTTACTAACCATTACTAAAAATTTTTTGTTTAGTTAGTTAGTCTTCTTTTATTTCATTTCTTTGCCGGGTTATAAGCACTTTTTTGGAGAAGGTCAAATGGTAAATACATCAGTAAAAAGGTTTCTTAGTTATACCAAAACATTTTTGCATGTAAACCTTCTTTATATTTTATTGAAACATAACTGATTATTGAAAAAAAAAATGGTGAGAAGTTTCACCTCCTCATCTCCGTTATTAAGCTTCTGAAAGAGGAAAGAAAGAACTAACATAATTGCTTTTGTTGTAGCTTTCTCTATTTTAAATGCTGTGTATAAAGCATATCCCATAATAGCGAATAAAGGGGCAGATATTGAAATAAAATTTTGCTTATCTGAATTCTTCTTAAAAGAAAATTTTATTTCCTTATACAAAGAATATATAATGATAGGATAATCACAACAAGTAAGCCCCAACAATTGTTTTGTTAGTTTCCTATTAATTTTATTTCAGACTTTCAGTTATTGTTTTTAGATGTCTATTTCTAACCAACAAAAAAAGAATACAGATATTTATCATCATAATTTTTCTGTATTCTGAAGCTGACAGTTAAAAATAGTATAAGTATTAGCTTTGGGCTATGAAACATCTGAATGAACAAAAACAATGAAAGTTGGCGATAGAGGCCAAATGGTATAAAATAAAAACGTATCTTCAGCTATTTATATACTTTATGGTATAAGTTACGATTATTTAATATATCGTATAAGTTTCCTTTCATATTATTTTTTATCAATTTCTATTGATTTTGATAAGTTACAATTAAACTTTTCATCTTATTACAGGCAATAATAATTAAAGAATACTTTTCCATGTATTCATTTTAAAAAAATGTGCAATATCCATTAAGCTAAAATTCCCCTTTTTAAACAATTTCACAAATAATATCTGAATCGCATGAGTTTAATAATATATAATACAGATATTTTTAAAAATCATCATAAAATTGAATATATTTTCTGAAATGAGGCGTTCAAAATAAGTTAGGGAGACTCATATTCTTTTACCTTACCAAAGAATAGCTGCATAGATAAAAATTTAAGGGCTATAATCGACTATTTAATTTTATTATCAGAATTCTCATAATCAAACCAGTTCCGAATTTCAACGTTTCTTTCGCCAAAATATGGCATTATTATATTTCAGTCATGATTTTTTACTAACCATATTCCAGAAGAAAAACTTAACAACAATACATGCTTGAAAATAATTGTAGGAGCTCTAAAACCGAACCTTAACGTCAAATCCCTTTTTAATTGATTTGTGTTGTTAAAATGCTCATTAAAATGGATCGTGTTCGACTTGCTCAATTCTTCCGTAACTACTGATATTGAACGCGGCAGTGAGAATATTTATAGGTTATATTTTTATTACGTAGTGCTCTCTTCATAAAATGGGGCGCTCTGATATACTTGTATGAAGGAAAAATAGTCAAGAGGAATTAGTTCAGCTTAAATATTTTAATTCCTTATTTAGTCTTTCTTAAATTTATTGATAGTAACAAGTGAAGAAGAATATAACTGGACATTCGTTTAAAAATGTAGTTCCGTTAAATCTACTGAATTGAGTTTAGTTAAAGAATCATGAAATTAAAAAAATATAACGTAAAACAGATAAACAAAGTCAAAAGTTTCATTTTTGGAAGGTTTTAACATCAATGCAATCTTTCTGATGGTTCTGGAAAAATAGGGTATTCAAAATAGGGTGCAGGCAAAGTTGGAAGGGAATTTTTTAAATAATGTCCTATTGTCAATAGCATTTCAAATTTTGCACGCACGTGAGGAACTAGTATGCTTAATATGGATGTGCTAGTATACTTACGGCATTATTTACGCAAAATCCGACACCATTTCCATCGATGGCGACAGTCTATATACTTCATTGTGTGAGGTTAGAATGGTTAAAAAAATCTATCATCCGCCGACTGTGAAATACGGGATGCCATCCGATTTTCAACAGCAAGAAATATGAAAACTACGGATATTCTACGCAGATATTCAAAATGTATGCTGACAATGCAATGCGTGACAGTAAACTGAGAAAATGAAAGAGATTGTTCAAGGAAGACAGGGAAGTCAATTTGCGTTCTGATAGACCGTCTGTAGTCACTAACGATTTGGTGCAGGAAATTGACAGTCAAATTCACACAAACCGGAGATTTCCAACTTCGAAACTCTATTCAGAATTTTCACAAGTTTTAAGATCAGTTTTGTTTAAATTTCTGTTTAGGGGTTTTAATACAAGAAACTTTTCTGTCGAACTTCTCAGTGAAGAAAACGAAAAGAAAAGATTGCCAAGTGCTGGAACATTTTTTTCTCCCTTTACAACGTGTAACGTCATTTTTTAAATCGTATCCGCAAAGGAGATTAGACATGGGTGGCAACTCTCCGGCCATCTGAAGACATTCCTGTTTGACAGCATTTTAGACTCTGATAAAGAAGTGAAAACAACTGTGAATAACAGGCTATAATCACAGGCAAAAGAGTTCTATCAAGAAGGTATCTGTAAAGAAGTGAAAACGACTGTGAATAATAGGCTAGTATCACAGGCAGAAGTGTTCTATCAAGAAGGTACCTAAAAAAATGTTCGTTTGAACCTACAAGGAGAAGAAAAATAGAGAATTGTTCATAGCATCAGAAAATGAAAGCTGTTTTGAAACTTTATTACTTGTTTATTTTTATTTAAAAACGACTTTACTTTCAAAATAACACTCTTAATTCTAATGCGTTACACGACAAAGTTAAAGACATAAGTCACCTCTTTTCTTGCAAAAAGAAATATCGTATCAAATTATAATGATCAGTGATTTGTCAATTTCAAAACGTTTCTAAGATATTCTATATTAAGTCTCGGAGATTCTATTGCACCTGCACTTTGGCTCCATTGCCAAAGTTATGATTCTTCGAGTAACAAACGACTGAAATGGTGCTGTCACACTCCACCGATGTGTCGAAATTATGTTAAATTTCTTGAATGGCTCGGAGACAAGCTGTTCAGATTTATCGAGATGGAACGGAGCCAACCGATCGCAGATCAGTTTGAAGGCCACCTGCCTATTTCAGAGCAGTGATTTCAGCATATGATAAATTGCTGTCGGAAAGACTTGAGTATTGTTCAATGCAGCTACGATGTTCAAGTTGTGATGAATGCATTTAAGAACATACATAATCCATGCATCCAAATATTGATGGCATTGTATTCATAATATGCCTGAATCATGGAATTTCAGATGGTATTGTGACTTTATTATTGAGATATGGCAAATATTTTAATTATTGTATGTATTTCCATTTTATACTACCAGTTTACTATTAGTTACTATTTTATTTTAAGTAATTTTATTTTTCGCTGTGAAAATAATTTGTCCTTCAACTGTTTTTTTAATGAAAACTGCACTTATTGATATAGTGAGAGCTTCTGCCGAAACTTTAGGTCGAAAATAAAGCTGACATGTTTTTGCTAGCTAGCTGAATAAATTTTGCTATTTCTCACAATATTTTTAAACGCATATACATTTTTAAAATGTCAATATAATGGTAATTTATGAGTTTTTTTTATGGTTTTTTAAATTACGTATATTAAATAATTGTATATTTAAGATATTCTTGGTATGTTGTAGGATTTCAAAAAATATTAATTTACAGAATACTTAATATACATAAATACAGAGTTATGAAAGTTGCATGGGCTTCAAATTGATCTAGATTTGTTGAGTTCTTGTCTTTACCAGATGTTTCTCTCGAGAAGAACACATGAATGTTTACATTGTTTCCTTTAAAGTATATAACTGGGGAATAAATTGCAGTATTTTATGACTGCACTGTTTTAAGTATAATTTTTTTAGAATAATTTCTGTTTTTTTTTTTACTTTTTGAGTTAACAATTCAATTAGTGATGGCATTGTGTTCATAATATACCTGAATTATGGAATTTTAAATGGCTTTGTGACTTTTTATTGAAATATGGTAGATATTTTAATTATGTTGTATATATTTCCATTTTATACTACCATTTTACTATTTGTTAGCATTTTATTTTAGATAATTTATTTTTTGCTGTGAAAATAACTTGTCCTTTAACTGCTTTTCGAATAAAAACTGCAGTTGTTGAAATAGTGAGGGGCTTCTACCGAAACTTTAGGCCGAAGGGAATGCTGACATGTTTTTCTTAGTTGAATAAATTTTGCTATTTCTCACAATATTTTCCAAAAGTATATACATTTTAAAAATGTTAATATAATGGTTTTTTATGTCCTATGAAAGAACACACTATTATTTAAAAAATCTAAAAGTCTTCCTGTACAGACAGGAAACTACTAAATTATATTTTCTTAAACATTTATTTTGATGCGAATCTCCGATTCCGAAGTTGGAGGGGTGGGTGTCAATTATGTTGGATTCTGCAAATTTAGATATTTGAAATCCTACAACATAACAAGAATATCTTAAATATACAATCAGTCCCAAAATTGAGTATACGCTTAATGAAGTTAAAGTATTTTCTGAATGACTGAAGAAATTCTATTTTAAAATAATCGAATTTCAAATGTTAAAACTCTTGCCCTTCTTTTAATTGTGTGAAAATAAATGTAATTTAATATATTCCATTTTTTAAAATGTAATATATATGACACTTTTTTGAAAATAGATAATACAGAATTGAGTGTATACTGTAGGAATTTGTCAGTTTATCATCAGAGTTTTTTGTTAAAATGTTTTTAAAGCTTTCCGCGTATTTGCTCTTTAGTATATCATTTTAATATTTAATAGCCTTTTCAAATATAATTATTTTTACCCTTTAAAATCTCTTTTAAACAATCTCTAGAAGGGGTCTCTGCAATTTTAATCGAAATTTATTGCATTCTGATATAATTTTTAGGCTTTAAATGAATAATTTTTTGAGTGATTTGGGTGGAACTAATTCATAACATTACACTATCTTTGCAAAACAAATAATTTTTTGAGATTTAAATATTAAATCAAAAGAAATTTTATAATTCATTATTGTAGAATTTTCTTTTCATTACATTAGAAAGTTTCTAATTTTAAGTTAAGAAACAAAAGGCTGATTTTGATATAAGCATATAATCGTATGAGAACCAAGCAATGTGATTTTTTAAACTTAACAATAGTTCGTAGTATCTAGGATAACGAAATCCACAAATATTCCATCCGAAAAGAAATCAATATGAGAAATAGTTAATTCATTCATATATTAATTGTTTCGTTATGTTATAAAGGAAATAAAGAATACAGAATGGATTCATAAAGATGCAATCAAAAAGTTCATAACATAATCAGAGACTTTTAACGCTTCGAACAGGAAATCATTATAGTCAAAATGTCAGGTCGATACAATATTGTTGAGAGGAAAATCAGAGAGCTTCCTGCAATCAGACCAAGTTGAATCACGTTCACTGTTTAAAGAAATTTCAAGTTACTTTGTATTTTCATGATGCACTACAGAAAAAGTTAGAAATACTTCTGGTAATGGAATATACAATGCTTGCACTAAATGCTTAAAACGGAAGCTAGAGTTCTTGATAAAGATAAGATGAAGAACCAAATCGATATTCCAATATTTTCATATATCTCAACGAATATACTTCTCGCATGATAGGCAGAGAATTTATGAGCTTTAATCACGGAACAATAATTTTCTCTTCCAAAGAAGAAATAAAATATATGTGCAATAGTGCGTGGTTTACTTTGGGAAATTTTACTACCCATTATCATTATATTTACACAAAGAAAATGCGAGCTTTTGATTAGGCATATGGCTAGAGTAGAGAAATTTCAAATTTCTATATTGAACAATCTAATCTTTTTCTAAATTAAGTTCATGCTTCTGTACAAATCTCACAATTTCGATTACAGGATTTCTGAGCTGAATATTACCTATACTCACTCTGCAAACAAATCTAGATGCAAATATATTGATTTATTAAAATGGATTGTATCGCTTTGAGAATGCATATTTGACGGATTTCCATAGGAGATTTACTAATTCAGTTTGAATCATGCTGATTCAAGATTTCATGCTCTCTTTAATCAGAAACTTCAGTTTAATCACAGAAATAAAATTTTATTTTAAGGATGTTTGGAATCAGCATAGATTATGGATTTTGATGCAAAATATTTTTGCTTTAGGTGAGCTGTTCCAATATAAACAATTTTTACATGTTGTTTAAAAAATATATTTATAATCATGAAGAACGGCAAGAAAAGTATTGAAATAGTAATGAAAATTATTTCTAAAAATTGTAAGTGTTGACTCATATGCAATAGAATTTGTCTACAATAATAATAATAGTCTCTCTTTTTCGTTTGTGTCTGTGCTTCACAGAACATATTGATATATTTAAATCTTCGATATTTGGAATAGATTTGTTTTGTTTGTCTAGTGCATTTCGATGCAAGATTTTCGAAATGCAGTTGAAGTTGATAATTAATTTAAGCTAAAAAAAGTTCCACTTTTAAACTTTTTTTTATTCAATGGATGTTATTTTTTTTTACTTTATATTGATTGAATGGTTGAGCAAAATATATTTTAAATTTTTTATTTTGTTTAAATAAAATTTTTAATGCCTTTTAGTAGTTGCGATGAATTTCAATCTGTTTGTACCAATTCGACATTTTTTCTATTGAGCTATGATATTTTCATTTGTATCGCACATTAAATACTAACCTCAAATATTTACTTTTGATTGTATTTTGCATATACTATAATTATAATAAATATGCATAAATTTGCCGTTCTATTTTAAAACAGGGACATTTTAAAAAGTTTATTTAATCTTCTGTTTCTTTATTTTTAATGGAAAAACATAACACTTGTTCATATGTTTGAAAATTTAAAGCATTTATTATAGCTCAAGCAATTATTTATATTAACAAGCGAAAACCTACGAATTCAGACTTTTTTTCGTGTTGTGTGATTCATTGTTTTTTGAAATAATGTATCTTTCATTTTTTGAAAGTGTTAAACAATGTATCTATATCATATTTTTTCACATTCTCACATAAACGGGAAACTAATATTTCATTTCAATTTCCTTTACAACATCTGGTATTATTTTCCATTAGAAATTATTTGTTAGGGTAACTAAAAGAATCATTAATGGCACTACGTTACATTGAACTGAAAATAAGAAAATTCTGATATATAGAATCTCACCATGAAAAGATTAAAATATAAAGTGAAAAACCTGAAATATGTTTTCGATCTGCAGGTGCAGATTCATAGTGTATCATCACTGATTTTAGTAATCAGTTTTGCTTAAAATTGTCTGAAATAAAATTAATTTACTTCATATAATTTTCGGTTGAATTCTTTACTGAAAAAGATAGGTATTCAGCAAATATATTTCCCACTCAACTAATAGTTTTCCGATCATATTTCTTTAGCATTTTTATCAGATACTTGCTAGAATAATCCGAGAAACAATCTTTTCTAGAGAATCGAATAGTTTCCAAGTTAATACGAGGATACAGCAACTAGTATATCTGTGGATTTTCAAACGAGATTACCTGTTCAAAAATGAGATTTTTATCGAGCTCACCTGAAAGCTGAAACTGGATATTCAGATTGGACGAAATTTAATTTCGATCCTTTCAATTGGAGTTCTCATTTCGGTAATATGATAGAAATAGATCGGAGTCCTTTCAATTTTTCTCCCTTAATTCGAATGGAATGGAAAGAGGAAATGCAACGATTCAAATGACATTCGATTCTATTTGCTCGGGAAAGTCATTTTAACAACACACTTATCAGGTGCTTCGTTTTGGCATGGAATAATTTTAATTTTTCAATGTGCACATGTTATAGAAAAATGGAATATTTGTTGTCATTTGAAATTAAACAATTTAGTATTTAAAATTCAGAAAATATTATATTATGATTATATTATAAATATTATATATATTATAAATTTCATGTTCATTTCAAATATTCAGAAAACTATAAGTAATATTTTTTGTATATGCTTTCTCTCATGAAATTTTAAGATTTTTATTTCCCCTATTTTTCTCTAAGAAACTTAGTATGAAAATAATGAAACGTATATGAACCTTTCAAACCCTCCTTTGAAATTGATAAGTTATACCAAAGGCTTCGGTATATTATGTTATTATAAAAATCTCGGCTGACGAAAGGAGGATTCATGTCTTGAAATCGGTTTCCAATGATAGAATCGTGGTGCATTTGGGTTTGGTGCTCTCAGTATCTGATTTCGATGGACAAAAATCTTCCAAACGGTGAACGTGAAAGGTGCCGGCAAGTGTCTTTCTCATCTGTCACTGCGTCTATATTGTGTACCAAAACAGCTCTTGTGTTGCTCTTATTAATCCTATTCATCTAATAATATTTAAAATTTAATTTTCAAACGATTTTGATTTTTCAATTACAACGCAAAACATATTTATCCAACTTACAGAAAATTTCATTAGTTCTTGTTTTAGGCAGGATTTAAGTTTCATATAAAAATTATCATGTATTTGGTGCTGTATAGTGAATTATATCTTTTCGCTATGAACATACTAACGTGCTCTTTATATTAATGATTTTATATAAGAAAGTGATTTGGAATCTTTATATTTGTATCGTTTTTCTATAGGCAGAAAAGAAGAATTCGAGAAATTTATAAGGACTGCCCCTCAATCTTTGATTTTCAGAAGACGTTTCTTAAAATCAAAGATTGAGATCTCTTAATCAAATGTTAAAAGATTACAAATCAAAGAAAAATACATTTCATAAATCAAAGATTTCTTCTTATAAAATACTGCTGTATTATTTCAAATTAAGCTGCAATGAATCCATAATTTCTCTATCTAATTTTGACAATAAATTATATTTTAAATTTTTTATCATATTTAAAATAAATTTTTCAAAATTAGAATATTTCTGCAGAAAAAAATGTATCTCAGACATGAACTGTTTATTGTTCATCTCCAAAAATGAAATTAGAAGGAAAGTAAAACGTATGGTATTATAAAAATGAAGAAAAATTAATATATTTTCAAATCTAATCATTTGTATTAATTTGATGTAGGCTTTAGATTTGTTTTTGAAAAGGCTTTAATAAATGAATGAATTATTATTATGAAATAACTTTTGTATTATGTAAGTTAATTTTCATAGTGTCTGTAGCATGTAGCTCTCTTAGCATGTATGTAATAGATTTCTGAACTACATAACATAACACCACAGCACACCCCCGAATTCGGAGAAAAGGACGGCTCCCTGTCGGTTGGGTGGGTATACGTGAAACTTTACTGAAATAAAGCAAGAGCAAAAAAACATTTTTAAAAAAAAGGATACAAAGAGAGGAAATACAAATATAAACACTAATATATACACAAATATAAACACGCACATAAAAACACAAATATATACACTAAACGCAGAAGGGCGTTGTGGGAGACATGAGCTTTGTAGTGAGATGAACAATGCGGGCTATTGTGGAATTATTCTGGCTCTTCAGATTTAAGTAGGTCTTCTTGGCTGGTGATAAAGTTGAGGAGGTCTATTATTTTGTTTCTTAGCAGGTGGTGGTTGGTTATTGATTTCAACCAGGCTTCTATGTGTTGATCTACTGGATACTTGAAGTGGAAAGAAAGTGTGAGGCGGCACTTGGTGGTATAGTGAAAAGGCGTGCCAGGTTCTCCACAGGCATAGCAGTTGTCCGGGTGTTCTTCGAATCGGAAAAGATAGGACGGGAAGGGCCCGTGCCCTGTGATAAACTGGATGAGGTGTCTCGGCCAATTATGATTTCGAAGTCCTAACTTCTTTATGATTTCAAATGTCGAGCGGCCATTGATGCCATCATCCCAACGCCTCTACCACTTAGACACGGCTCGCTGCTTGAGATCTTGTTCTGCACTGCTTCTGGTAAGGGGAACCGTGAGCACTGCTGCCTCCGTGGACGTAATTGCCTCTTTGGCCAGCTCATCAGCTTTCTCTTTCCCCAGGTGCCCCACATGGGCTCTAATCCAATCCAGCCTGATGTTATGAGTGTTGTACAGTGAGTCTTGAATGTATCTGGCTATTGGATTTCTGGTCTAATAGGGCTTTCAGGCTGGATTGACTGTCGCTCCAGACCTTTACTTTGGTTTGGTGGTTTTGGGCATATTTAACCGCTTCTTGGAGAGCTATTAGCTCTACCTGGAATATAGAATTTTTTGGAGAAAGTCGTCCTTGCCATTGTGCTATAAGTTCCTGCTGCTCTCCAAAGACGCAGAAGGCAGATTCAACATCCTGTTCCATTTTAGAGCCATCCGTCAATATATTAATTTCGCCCACAGCACCAAGGCTTTCTTCTAGGTTTACTCTCTCTTCGTCTATAAACTCCGCCGGGTGGCGCGACCGGCCTGTCGCCTTTTCTTCATAGGTTTCGTAATTATATTCTTCTCCTTCTATTGTTAGATTTTTCTTCAAGCGTGTCAGCTGTACGAACTGTGCCTCTGCCTCTAGTTTGATGACAAGAGGCATTATTCCTGTAATAGCCTGGAGAGCTGCTGTGGGCGATGTTCTGTATGCTCCCATGATGTTAAGTAGGAACGGACGCTGTATTTGACTTAGCTTTGTAATCATGCGGTAGGTGATGTATTTCCCCCATGCGCAAAAGTCCTCTCTATGACTACTCTGTATAGTTGCGTTCGGAGCTTAGGGGAGCTACCTCTCAAATTACTTGGGAATATACGTTCTTCTTTGAAATCAGTCGACAGTGGTATCGCGTACTTTCAGCCAATTTTGTAGACCATTGAGGAGTGAGTATTAACCAAACTTCGGCTTCAATCACCCATCTACAAAATCCAGAAACTGCAATCCCAATACCTCCAATCTCCGTGCCCAGAATCGACAGCTAATTTCTTTAAAAAATATTTTTGTATGCATATTCTCAAGTATATACTGTAATACTAGGGTAGGTCAGTAAGTAGATTTTGAAAGTGAGTAAAATAAATGGAAAACCAAGATATTGACTTCAAGAATATGTTTATTTCTTTACATAATATCTATTTACATTGGTACATTTATCCCTTCTCTTTATCAGTTATCCAATACCTACTGCATAAAAGCTTTAGGACTTAGTTTTACACTACGACACACCCCTGACTCCAGAGATAAAAATCTCTGGTTTGCTGTTTGGATGGGTGTGTGTAGAAACTTTATTGAAAAAAAATTATAAACCGTGTTTAAATCATGGACGAAATACGTGTCAGAACTATAAAAGGAATGAAAAATGAGCTATTTACAGGTGAAAAAAACTGGTGAGACTGCTTCTCAGTCACTTATGTTCCTCATGTTCACGTCTGCATTAATTGTGAAACTCTTGTCGCACAAGTGCAATTTAAGTGACACAAACTGGTGAGAAATCTTGGAGGCCTCTCTAGGCCGTAAGACGGATATTGAAGAAGTTGTCGCCGAAACTTGTGAGCCGTAAGAGTCCTGCATTGTCGTGTTGGAACAAAATTCCTCAAGTCAATAGACCTGGATGCTTTCTTCGAATTGCATCCCGAAATTTTGATGCAATGTTACAAAAGACCGCTTGGAGGGAGAAACAATTCTTAATGTGAAGAGAAAGCATTTCCTTTGAATATCCTTTGCCGGAAGTCCTTTCTCTCATAAGGAATGCACAACACTTTGCTGTTCTTTTAGCGAACACTCTCTCAAACACAGTTGTACACACGCTCAGCTGCATTTGAAAATAACAACTGTTTTATCATAAATTTGATATTAACATCATGTAGTCGTATTGTCTGTATGCAGCTAATTATAGAATATATATGGAAACAATTTACTTCTAATTTTCGAACTCGTATATCTGTTTGTAACCAACTTTCTGACCAACCCCGGTAATTCCTTTATATAAAAGGAATTAATCATAGCGAATGAATATTATTTAGGATTTATGATTGTATGCTAAAAATTTTGCACGACCAATGCTAGCATTTTTCATCCATTTTTCACTATATTTCGTAAATTGTACAATTGCAAGAATTTTGAGTGAATCTTTTTCATTCATTTGGAAATGATATAATATGTTTAAAATAAATGTTATATGTTTATTTATAAAAATTAAAAGTATTAAAACACTGCAGATAAAAAAGTGTATATGGTAGGCAAGATACGAAGCATATATGCAATTGTCTTGTTTCGTGTTAAATTCTTCCTAACATTTAAGAATACCAGAAATTTTAAAATTTAGGAAGAATTCTAGAAATTTACCAAAAACTGGAAATTGTCATTTAAGCTGCTGCTGCCTTAAAAACTGGAGTTTAAATCTGTGCCTTGTTTGGAATACCTATTCTTTGCAAACTAGACATCATACTCATAAATTACACAGGTTTTTAAAAAAATGCTGCTTTGGAATTTTTTTTGGGTGCTCTTCAAGCTTTTTAATATCCTTTTGCCGAAAATGATTTTTGTCAATCATTCAAGTTCTTTTATAAATTGTGGTTGGATATTTATTAAATTTTTCACCAGTGCAATAAAAAAGACAATTTCGGTTTGCTGAAGAATTACCAATTGAAAACAAATTATCATTTAACTCTACATCATAAGTTCCATAGCCTTTGACTGTGAAACCGTTTTCTGTTCTTTTTTATGCTTCATCTGTGTTATCTTGTTCATGAGTCTTCATCGGTATTACTCTTAAGCTTTAGCTGCAGTTTTCTATCATTATATCTTCTTCCGCAACGTTATAAAAGAAAGTCATATAAAGGAAATTAAAAAGAAACAGCGAATGGTTTGTAATTTATTAATGTTTTTAAATGTGTATGTTAAAAGCCATCAGCAAAAGAATCGCCATTTTTCAATTTATTTATAAAAAGAAACAGTTTTATTTCATTTTAATTGCAGTTCAGAATTATTCCGTTCTTAGAGTTACTTCATTTTATTTCAAAAACTTAGTAATATAGTGGTTTTTGAGGAATAATTTTCAGAATTTTGCGCATCAAATAAAACTAATGAAATTTTATATTAAAATAATCTTTTGGGTCGAGAAATAAAAAAAAACCATATTTCTATGATGAAAAGTAAAAATTAAAATTCTGTTACACAGAAGAATTTACTGTGTTTTTTATTGCTTTTCTTCAAAAATTATTATAATAAAGCTTAATAATTTCTTATTTAGAGGTTTCCAAGTTCCTAAATTCTCAAAATTGATTCCCAGGGGATGCTGACACATTTTCCTTTCACACACATTTATTTAACTTTATTTGTTTCATGTTTGGAAAGATGTAATTTGGCAATCGATTCTTTACTCACTTTCTACTACTCTAGAGTTTTGGCATTTTATCCAGCTGCGTCTTCCCGATGCAATACAATATTTTAATATATTCAGAACGTAATTATGAGTTTCTTGATTAATATAATTGAATTTTGATTTCATGAATGCACTTCAGGAACAAAAATTGATTTAAAGAATTCATAATATTTATTATGGTTAATTATAATTTAAAGACTAAAAAGTGGAAAAAGCTTTTTATTTAAAAAATCTACTTTTCAGTACATTAATAAATGTATGTTTCTAAGGAATTTTTTTAATACATTCAATTTTACTTTTATGTGAATTTCCTCTTATTTAAAGCGAAAGCGACTTGATTTTTTTTTAAATTGTTAATTGCATGAAATTTAAAGTCTACTTTATTTTTTTTTATCTCACTTTTTATGTCTCAGCGTTTTGGGAGATTTGTGATGCGAACAATTATTTAGGAGTAATTACTTTTAGACTATAATCAAAATTAAATAAATAAAAGGTAGTGAAAAATTAAAGTTGTTAAGAATTTAAATATGGAACGGAATCCTTTTGCATCAACAGAAAAATGAATGTTCATTTATTTACCTGATAATTTGACTGCTAATTTTGTAAGAAAAACTGTTGAGAAAACTAGAAGCCCACTTAAAGATCTGCATTCATTTGCAGCATGTGTATTTAGTACACGTGCATGTTATATCCTTATGCTAATATAGAGTTTTTGGACAAAATCTGTCTGGTTTTGTTTTGTATTAGCTGAGTTAGGAAGTTTAAATAGATAGTCTAGATGAGTACAGAATGTGAAACCATGCTAAAAAAATTAACATATTTATTTGCCGGTATGATCATAAACTTGATTACCGTCTCCAAAATGACATAATATTTTCCTTACTAAAATTAAGAATAGCCCGAAAACTGTTGTGTATGTTTTATGAGACCTTTGTCTGTCCGAATTTTTATTGAATTTCGAATTTAACTATACTTAATACAAAATATTTTTTTATAATATAATAAATGTCTTAATAAAGAAATATGTTAATACAAAGATATGTGTTAGCATTCTTTTAATTATATTTTTCAAATCTAAGCAGTAACAATTATAAAGAAAACAAATGGGTTTGAATTTAGGATTTATTTCATTGTCTGACGCCATGTATGATGAAAAATAATGAATATATTTATGAGGTAAATATGACAGTGAAAGAAATAAAGTTAAAAATATAAAATTATTAAATTTCCTGACTGGAAATACTTAATTTTATTTAGTGTAGAAGATTACAAATGAAAGAATTAAAGAAGGAAACAAACAACAAGAATATTTAAAAGAATAATTGTCTTGGATGGTAAATTGGCAAATATCAATTTTTTTAATTCAAGTTCTTTGTGTACGCCAAATGTTTGGTACAAAAACAACCATTGGTGTGTTTGATGTTTGGTTTGAATGCGCATTAAAATGTTATAAAAGTTGTCCCATAATTCCGCATAAACTCAATATAGCACAATTCCTTACTCTGAGAGTATGGAAACTTTTTAAATATATTAACTTTTTGTCCTGTAGTTTCCGAGAAAATTGCTCTCAAAAAACGATGACGTCATATTCAGTTCACACACGGGAAAAAATGTTTACAGGGGCAAAAGTTTAAAACGATAGTCTTTATTGTCAAATGTCAAGTCATGACTGTATGGGCATTGGAATGTTGGATTAATCCCGGTCTAGCAGTACGATTTTAACAAATCTTTACGTAACATGAACACGAAAGACAAACTTTGTTTTTGTTGCAATTGGGGCTCGATATATTAAGCATTTCAAATAAACAATAAAATAAATCTTAAATTTTATGAGAATTTTATTTTTGAGGATATAAGTTTCAATTCTCATGTTTTATATAAATCTGCTATGAATCGAATGAGACTCTTATCATTCTTTTCGGGATGGTCTTTTCGAAACTTAGATTTGGCACAGGGATGATTGTTGGGACAGTTTTCATCCTCTCAGAATATGGAATCACACTATGGTAAGTTTATGAGATAGTTATGGGACATCCTGTAAACTTGGAAAAATTACGTTATATAAGTTTTCTCCATGTAAGCAAGCATAAAGGTTTCTGATCTATGTACCTCCAATTTTCAAGACTATACAGGACATTCATAACACAACCTACTGCGAGATTATTAAAGAATAGGTAGTGATACCATTTCAGACTTTTAGATATACTTGCCAATATTCTTTTCCATAATTTGAAAAGAATGGCTTATAATTTATTTCTTTTTGTCTGTATATAAATCATTATAAAATAGAATCCTTAGAATTTTTTTTAAAATTGCTGTCTCATTACTTTAAAAAAAATTCCTTTTTTCTGCAGACATGTTATTAAATGTAAAGACTAGGTTAAAGTCATTATTAATACACGTTACAAATGCTTCGACGATAATTTATTGGTAAGCTTTCCTGATGAGTGCCTTTCATTAATCGGACGATATTTTTTTTCTCTCCTTTTTTCGCTTAGATTCAGTTACCCCTACTTAATTTAAATAAAGGTATAAATAAAAGAAAGGCAAAGTATAAAATCGTCTTTATAAGATTCAAATTTAAAACAAGAATATTTTATTAATGTTTTTCTCGAAAAATATATTTATTAGCAGAAATTAATACTTTTACATGCTCATAATGCTTCGAAATTTTATGTTCATTTATTTTAATTTACCCAAGGTTGAATGGAAGAATTTTAATGGAATTTTAAGTGCTAAAAATTCACGCATTCTTTGATTTTATAAAAAAATTATCTATTATTTAAACGCTGTTACTAAGCCACCGAAAGATTAAAAATCAGCTCATTTTTTTATTTATTTTGCAATGGTAGTAAAGAACAGATATTAAAGAATTGGATTTTAAATGAAATGCTAGTGATTTCAAATCAAGAAATAGGTGCTGTTCCTCGGTCACTTTTTTTCTTTTGGAAAAAATGTGGTTAAATCAATTCCAAAACCTAAACTTTTGGGTGCCTAAGAAACAAAAGAAAATCAGCTTCTCAATAGACTTTAGTATTTCCTGCAACTTATCTCGTAGAAATGTAAAATTTAAAGAAACAAAATCTTTCATTTTTGGTCAAGGTACAATACTTCATTGTACCTTGGCCACCCTATGGTGTACCCTGGACAGGGCAACAAAATGTTAAATTATCTTGCGTGAATTTGGTACAAAACTCAACTTTTCAAAATTATTGCACGATAGTTAGGTAGATATGATAGATGAACTATAGATTATCGAATATAAAAAAGAAGTAAACAATAGCGATAACAATACACCTTTGCGCACCAACGTAGCAGCTTCCAGTAATTGCATGAACAATATTGTACATAATTAACTAACGAATTACTATAGAATAAAACAAAAAAATCATGCTTTAATAATTAAAATAATTAAATCACATAAAAGAAAATAATTAGAATGGAAGAAATGGAAGAGAACTCGAATGGCGGACGTTTTCAAAGTCCACTCGCCATCGGAGTTCTAATATGGATAAATTTTCTGTAAAGGGAATGACTGCATAGTCAAAAATTGTACCCTCTGTGGCCTGAATTTATCCATTAAGTAAAATAAAGAAAAGAATCTCTTTAGATAAAAAAAAACTTAATAAAGTCTTTTATTACAAACTAATAGAGAGACTAGAGAAAGTAAACATTTACCCTCTGCCAATATAGAAGTAGGAATGACGCTATCGAGAAACATACCAGAATATAGGAAATATAGGTCTAGAGGGTAGCATACCTAGCTCCATCTATGGAGAAAAATTCAGACCAAATTTACAGAAGGATGAAAGCTCTTCAAACCTTTTTAAATAAGTTATTGACGTTAAAGAAATTATTTGGGTAACCGTTATCCTTTAAGTTTTTCTTTAAATTATCTAAAGCTTTAGCAAAAGTTGAATGGTTATTACAAATATTTTTATTCTATTAATTTGAGAATAAATGGAATTTTTCATAATTTTAAAGTGAAGATTAGTTTGAAAATCAGAAAGTGTAATAGCATTAAAATTAAATTCTTTTCTTTTATCCTAAATATCAATAGAGATACCTGAATTCAAAATTTCAATTTCCAGATCCAAAAAAATTGCATTTGTTCAATTCATTATTAGTTTTGTTTAATTTAAGCTCTTCTGGATAGCAATTATATATGGTGTTAAAATAATTAAAATCAAACACTGAAAGTTCATCGATGTAATGATAACCAAAAATAAGTTCATTTTTAAATAGTTCTCTCTCGAATGAGTGAAGAAATATATAAGCCAATGCACTAGAGCAATAACAACCCATAGGAATTCCTAGAAACTGCTTATAATAGTTTATTCTCTTAAAAAGATAATTTTCACAAATATTAACTCTACAAATTTCTAACCATCTATTTTTATCTATTAATTCGGTATTAAGGTATAAATCATATGCATTTAAGCATACTTCAATTAATTTTTTATGAGGGAGGCTAGTAAAATGATTTTTAAAATAAAATATATTAATATTATATATTTTTTATTTTATTTAAGAAAATTCAATTTTAGCGTTACTATCAATAATGAAGTTATTTAACAAAAGATATCAAAAATTAAAATTAATTAACTTTTTGTATTAAACAGAAAGGAGCAATACTGCAACTTCCAATAAAATACAAAATACAGAAAATCGAATTAAAAAAGAAAAAATAGAGAAGAAACAGAAGAGTAAACAATAGCGATAACATAGATGAACTACATCACAACAGAAAAGGATTTTGGTTTTTTTTAAAAATATGTAGATAACTAGTTAGAGACTTTTGTTTGCGCGAAAGAAAGTTATATGTTAATGACTATAATTATTCGGACTAGGAAAAAACTGCTAGTCTTAAAAGAAAAGAATGTCATAAAAGAAAAGTCACAGTGTAACTACTAGCCGCCTTCGGTGACCAACTTGCTTGCCGAGAATACTGTTCTGTTTCATTCAATTGAATCCGTTATGCATAATTTAGTATTCATGGTGTCCTTAATTTTTTTTACCTCCCAATTTATAATAGTTAATATCTAAGAGGACTTGCTGCTTTCTAAAAAAATTGATTCATATAAAATGAAGTAAAATTAATTACGTTATTGCCAAAGAAGGTGAAGAAGCAGAATCTTCACTCCTTATCTTTCAAAAACAGAAGGGAAACACATAATTAAATATTTGTGAAAACATTTAAGACGGTTTGAGTAGATTGCAACAACCAAAAGCATTGTAAATGATGCATCGAAATATTTTTTTTAAAAAATTGTTTAAATTAGAGAAAAATCGGACGTCAATTTCATTGGCATCATTAGAAAGATATTTTTTAAATTTTGAAGAGTTGTAAGAATTTATTTTGTGCTATTATATTTTTTAAAGTTATCGCCAACAAATGCAGAAACTTTGCTCAGTTTTTGATTAAATGGAATTCTAACTAAATTTTTAACATTCCACGGTGCACTTTCACAACCTCGAAAGTTTTTGGTCCTTTCGATAAGTGAACTGCAATTACAAAACGAAATTTATTTAGTCCAATCCAACAAATTTTTGAGATTTATTAAGTATGATGCTCCCGAATGGAGACATCTGACCAACACGAATGAATGGCTGCAATCAATGTTACAGAAACAAACGTTCTTACAAAATAACTGCTAAACTGGTGTCTGTGTTACAGTTAAATACAATACTTTTTGATACATGCTCTAACAGAAGCTATATTTGTGCCAAATTTTTCAGCTCTAGATCCAGCGGTCTGCCCTGTAGAAGGACAAGACACACAGAGAAACAGACACACGCATTCTCCTTTATTATTAGTTGAGTTAATAGAACAATAAAACAAATTAAATATATAAATTTCGAAAAAGAAACAATTATCCTATCTAAGGAAAAAGCTAAACTAATAAATGTAATAGTTATAAAATGAAACCGGAAATTTATATTAGCCTCGACGATAAATTAACGGTTCAGGCAAAATCATGACAATATCTACGACTTTTATATAGAAAACATATTCAAAATCTGGCTACGCAAATACATTTTCTTTCTATGTTAGGAATTTCGCTACGACATATGGTAGGCCGTTAACCATCCCGCTTAATGTTATTTACGGCAAAATTCTATCTAAAACTCTTCTTTGATGTCGATACAACACTGCTGTATGCTGTTTAGAAGTGGCCAAGGTGCAGTAGAATGCACTTGCCCGAGGTTCAGGACCTCCTCTCATATTATTTTAGTCCCTGGTAATTATTTATGCTTCTATTGATAAAAGTTATTTCCATGTGTGTGTCAGTTATGGAGCTAAAAGGGGTACAGGTAAAATATATACAATTTCTTGACAACAGGAGGAAAATTCAACCCCTCCAGAAGCTTGCGCCGGGATCCGAAAAATTGTTTCTTCATTTCAGTTGAAAACTTAAAACCCGAGGTGACAGTGTTGCCACTCTTAACTAAACATTTTTGAGGAGAAACGATTTTTTTCTACACTCTCGTTTTGATATATCGATAATTGGCTGAGGTTCAACCCTGGCCAAGGTACAGCACCTTCCCCTATTTTAAGAAATGCTAGCTGATATATACAACGATGCTCAGTATGAAAACATCCATGCCTTTTATTAATAAAAAATATCTTTTTATTAATAAAATACATTAAATGAATTAATAAAGGCAAACTATAAAATTCTGATAATGAATATTGTTAAGCGATTGTGTGAAAATATTCACACTCAATTTTTTGCTGAGTGATTGATTTGTAGAAGGACAGAGTATCGCGAATTCAATAATCTGAGAAGTGTAATTATTTTTATTTTACTTGCATTTTTAAAAGTAAATTACTCCCAGCAACAGCTAAACTTTCACAGGATCTTCACAAATTGAACCAATATTCTTTACAATTAATAGTATTAAATGTTTTCATTTCCATTGAAGTACAACACATAGCTTTTTCCTTAAATAATATTTTATTTCAAAGCTGTTTTTAAATGTAATTTTTACCTAAATAATAAAAGAGTAGTTATGTTAATTTATTAACACCTGATTTGTCTTCAGGCGTTTAGCTTATTATTTACATACAATCAAGGGCAAAATATCCAAATTCTTAAAAAAAAATTTCACACTTGGCTTTTATTCCTAAAACACTAAAAATAAGGTATAATTATCTAATAATTAATAAACTTTTCATTATCAGTGGGCACATAAGCACTGATTAATAAAATTTTCAGGACAAAAATGCTCTGTTATAAGCTTTTCTTCGTGCTCAATTGCCTAATGTGTGCTGGCAAAGTGCTTATCAGCATTTCACGCGTGAAAATAAACAAATCGTGGGAGTTTTGCTCTCCAACCGTGGTCCAAATCCCTTTTTAATTGATTTGTGTGTTGTCTAAACGCTCATTAAAAATGGATTGAGTCGAAGTACTACAATCTTCCTTAGCTTTTGTCACTCGAACGTGGTTACGAAAATCTTTAATGTTGCAGTTTTATTACGTGGTATTGAAGCCATAAAATGAAGCGCACTTTTATGTTTAAAGCGAGGAAAATTAGTAACGAGGGATTTACTTATCTTAAATGGTTGATTTCTTTGTTTATTCCATGTTGCAAGTTATTCAGTAGCTTCTTAATTATAATCAATGAAAACTTAAAGAAGCGTATAAATAAAAACCTGTTTGAAAATTTAATTCTTTAAAAACTAATTATGACTAAACAAAAATGAAAATTAATTAAATAAAGCATGACATACGAAGAATCGACATATTGGTAATTTTTATTGTTAAAGCCTTATATCTTGAATACGATTTACTGGTGATTATAAAATAATAATTATATACTAATTATGCTGCTTTAAACTACAAAATTTCTGATGTTATGTGGCTAAAATTTTTATAAAATATATTTTTGTACAAAATTACCAGAATACTAAAATTTACCTTCCGATGCGCTCTTAACCCATTCCATAATTTGCCTCAGACAATTGCATTTAATCTATACTTGGCTCACTTGCGGAATTTGTGATACTTGAAGTATAAAAGACTGAAGTGGTATTGTCACTCTCCAAAGATATGTTGAAATTATGCAAAATTTCTCGAATTGTTTAGTGACAGGTAGTTCAGATTTATCGAAATGGAACAAAACCAACTGATAGCATTTCCTTGTGAAGATGACCTGCTCGATTTAGATTAGTGATTTAATCATATGATGAATTGCTTTCGGAATGACCAACTGTTGAGAAATTTAGCCACAATATTCCTGCTCTGATGAATGCATTTAAGAATATGTTTGAATCACGCAAGTAAATCATGACAATGAGGCCTGTCTTTTCACAATTGCATAAAATTAAAGGACATTGAATTTTATTAATTCGAATAAACTGTTTGTTACCAAAAATGTTGTTAATGTTTGTTACCCGTTAGACTTTCTTAATGATATTTTCTTCTGCTTTGAATTGTTTCCATTTATTTTAATAATTTAAACTTAACCTGATAGTAAATAATTTTTAATTTTTTTGCAGTTAATACTCTCTTTTTTCGTTGTTTTTAAGATTGAGTGAAGTCCTCAAGCACCTGTGCAAGCTTATGTCCAGTAACAACATTTTACTTTTTGTCAGTCTCCTAGCGTTATTACGAATTACAATGAAGCTTCTCAAAAGTTTAAAAGAAAGTTTTAAAGTTTTTAAATGTTGTTACAGCTCCACATGAGACATATTTTCATCGATCTGTCCAGAAATCAAATTCCCAATTACTTCATACCATGTTGGCTGGTCTTTTGTAAGTCAAGGTTTATTTGTTCCCACCATATCTTGTACTCCATATTCTTACAAGTCCTTAAATTTCTTTCATATACCCTGGACATATCTGAAGATTAATCAAACATTATTATTATTTAATACAAAAATATATTAAAACTCCAACTGGGGTTGATGTTTATAACAAATTATCATGGTGTAAAGAATCCTTTCTTTTCGGTGCAAAGTTACCCCAGGTCAGAAAAAATTAATTATAACTTAAGTAACAAATATACGAGTAATTGGCGTTATCCATTTTTTGTATACATGTGACCAGTTATTTTGCATGTATAACTTTAAAAAAAAAATGAATATGTTTCGGTTTCTAATGCCCTTGTTTATTCGCTTCATTGCTTAAAACCATTCATGTGCTCGTATTGATGCGACCAATTTATTGTATATTTTTTCTTCACCCCCTTTTCTGTTTGGAATTTGCATTTGTATAATTTAATTTGAAGTTTCTTTCACCCGTTTTGTGAGTATTTTACTTACTTCTGTAAGCCTTGTGTTGTACTTGCTGATGCGCAAGGAGTTTTTTCTCAAGAGAATGCAAAAAAGCAACAAAATGAAAGCTAGGTTTATTATCTTTAACATTTAAAAGCACTTGCCTTTAGAATTGTTATGCTTCCTCACCAGAGACAGATTTTTCAGCACTAAAAGTTTTGCTGAAAAATTGGCTCATTGTCTTTTCCTTCCGGAACCTTCTGAATGATTGTTATAAACGTTTCAGAAATGAAATATACTAGTCAGTGTTCCCAAGAAGGTAGAAAAAAATTTCAGCCCCATATCCCTAATCAGTTGATCTCTATTTAACTTTTCACACAAATTTTGCACTGGTGCAAAGTTGCCTCCACGAGTGCAAAGTAACCCCGCTTTACGGTAATATTAGAAGACTCAAACAATTGAATAGAAGTTTGTCAGGCATAGATAATCGTCAATTTTTATACAGTACAAACTAATCTTTTCATAAACTGAATTTATACTTCAGCATAACTCCTAATGATTTTGGCTATATAAATTTTGAAATGTTTGTTACATTCGCTCACAATAAATTAAATTTAAATGGAAATGCAACACTTCGTGAATTCATTTTGGATAGATTTCTATAGACGGTGCAAGGTTTGAATCATGCACATTATGTATTTCAAAAATTCGATCAAAAGAAACTCTGTATCATGTACGGAATTAAAATTTTGCCTATAAAGTATCTAGAATCCTTATGTTCCATCAGAGATGTACTTGTTCGGTTGTAAGATAATTTGTGATTAAGAGATTGCCCAATAAAATATATTTATATATCATTTTTTTCTGAAAGCTTTGTAAAAATCATTAAAGACGACACCATAATCAATATAACTGTAACGAAGCGGATTTCTTAAAGTTATAAGAGCAACAAATTATGAAACAAGCTTCTTCTTCAATAATAATCAGAAAATGATGAGTGTCTTTTATTTGTGTTGCTATTACTAATATAATAGGCCAGATCCTCAGGTAACGCTCTGACGTCACCAACGATAAAACTCGCGCCATAGCACTGCGAGACGTTAAATAGAATTATTTCATTGTTAGAGAACCTAAATTTCAGTAATTTTAAATTTAAAAGAGTAATTGCAGTTCTAATTTTAAATTTAATAGCTCTAAAATAATGAAATAAAATTTTCTATCGATTGATATAAAATTTATCTCGCTATGATCAATAGTTCCGGGGAAATTTGAAATTATATTAATCTTATATTTCAAATTAATTTCCGCTTTTTAATAGAAAGTCGTAAATTACGTCAGTAGTATATCATGCACATGATATAGTTTGGACGCCAAATTGTATCCGAATACAATCTTGGCGATGTTGTTTTCTTGCCAAGAATTAAATTAGCCACCAGTGACGTGAAACTACCATTCGTTCTCAACCGCCGTCAGTTCCCGTTAATTCCAGCTTACACGATGACTATCAAAAAATCGCAGAGGCAAACTTTCGATCATATTGGAATTTACCTCGATGAGTCTGTCTTTTCACATGGACAGCTCTATGTTGCACTTTCAAGGATTCCCAATCACGTTAAAATTTACACAAAGACATCGGAAGTACAAGGAAAATTATTAAACAACGAAAAATACTTCACATGGAATGTTGTTTACCAAGAGGTTTTTTGAATAAAGAAATATTTAAATAATATGCAAATAAAAAAAAATTCCCGTCATAAAACATATGTTTATTTTATTTGTTTTCAATCAATGTTAAACATTTCTCTCGCATATATATCTATTTAAACACGTCAAATTTAAAGGGAAATCTCTCGAATGAAGAGGCAATTTGCATCCGTCAAACCATGACGGGTGATTTTCTAGTTGTAGAAGAAAGGTTGATGGAGTAAAATCTCCCAAATTAGATATATTTCTTTTGGAAAAATGAATTTTGAAGAACAACTTTCAAAATTTGTGTAATGGCAATATATTCATATTTAAATGAAAATTAGAGTGTATTTATAGTTTAAGAGTTTTAATTTCTTTCCAAAATGTCCAATTCAAATAGTTTCTTCAATATAATTTTTCTTGATGACTTGTGTTCTACAATTGCATTATAATAAATATTAAAATAATTTTCAATTCAATTTATAGAAATATCTTTTATCATGATGATATAATTGAAACCGATCTACTAATTTTCGTAATTTGAACCTTTTTTCTTAAGATATTTTCTTTTTAACCTCTTATTAAACAATGAACTTACAGTAGAAATAGCAATTTTACTCAATTCCGCAGTAATTAAAACTACAATGGAAATAGACAAAATTATTTTTAATTTTAACAAAGGATACCAAAAATAGCACTTTGAGACTTCATTTTGAAAGAAAAAATTTCACCTTTTTACATATTTTTGCAATTTTAACTGACTTATTTTTATATTATACTAGCTGCCATCGGCGACCAGCTGGTTCGCTCATTTAAATTAGTTTTTATTTTTGTATTTTATA
The DNA here is from genome assembly GCA_013235015.1 of Araneus ventricosus. Classification (NCBI taxonomy): domain Eukaryota; kingdom Metazoa; phylum Arthropoda; class Arachnida; order Araneae; family Araneidae; genus Araneus; species Araneus ventricosus. The sequence continues at coordinate 23,128 of BGPR01006575.1, read as the reverse complement.
TTAATTATAGCAGTGTCCGTCGCAGTTTCAGCCGAGACAACTCAGGAAAGATGAACAAAAAAACGGAATATTTTATTGTATTTGACAGATAGTAAAATATTTAAAGACGCCAATTTTAAAATGCCAGCGATACAATTCGGTATGATGCATCGCAGCTAACTAAACTTACAAACTGAGGTTCAAATAACTTTTTCTCAATTCATCTATCATTCATCGGTAGAATGATTAACGCTGGAAATGGTCGCGAGAGCCAAACATTCTGGACGCCCGTGGGAACCAGTGGGTACAAAAAGTCATAGACATCTAAAAGACCCATGAGCATAGGACAATAAAATTTAAATATTAGTTAGTTTTCTCTAACACTACTGCCTTTTTGTAATTCCTAGTTTCTAATATCAAATTTGATGAGTTATCACTTGAAGAAATTCCAGTTTGGCGGCAGTACTGTGCTCTTAAGCCTAACCAAAATTTTAATAAAATATTACCTATAATGCAATATACAAAAATTTGAAAGCGTTTCCGTGCCTCAAAATTTTAAAATGACAGGATAGCATGAGAATAAATGCTTGAAGAAAAGAAGAAAATCATTTCAGTCTACCTCACACACAATAAAAGCAACAAACCTGAAATCAAATACCTGTTGCCATGTTTTATAAAAATATTTCTTTGAAGTAGGTGCGATAAAATATTTCAGAAATGCAATGAATACTAAAGTGAAAATTCTGCTTTGGAGTTAATTTCTCAAGAAAACAATCTATACTAACACAACCGTAACAATTGCAAAAGCGATTGAATAAAAGATTTGCTGAAATAATGAGATGGTTTGAATTTTATTTACAACAATGAGAACAGGGTTGCAATTCATGTGTTAAAACATTTTGAAACATTAATTAAAGTAGCCTGAAAATAAAATCTGTGTCAATGAAAAGCTTATTTTTTTATCTGCAAGATAATGTAAAAATGTTTTTTTTTGCGGTAATAGGATCCAAAGTTATTCCGGAAAAACGTTAAAATTTAATATAATTTTTAAATAATTTAAATTCTATTTGTGAAATTTTGAAAAATCCTTTCTTAATGAGCATCTACTCCCCAAGAAGCAACCGCCTGAGAAGTTTTAAGTTTCTAATCCAAGGGTTTGGTAGATTTCGTGATGAGTCAGGGAGGAGTGAGTCATGGTATTTGCCTTTTATATATAAAGATTTATATGTTATTTGACATAACAGAGGGAAATGTATTGAAAGGACAGTTTTGTGTGGATAAATTCAACGTTTATTTGAATAAATACCTTCCACATATTTTGATGAAAATGCTCAATAAGTTGCATAATAATATTTTTATATGCCAATAAAACATATATTGGTAACTCATGATTACTTCTAAGTTCCCTTTACGACAGCTGGTGAACTAGAAATAATTTATTCAATCAAATCAAATCAATTTACACATTGCGTGACGTGTAAAATTAAAAGAAAAATATTACACAATATGGCATATAAAATGGAACATATATGAAATATATATGGCATAATAATAATATGGCATTCCATATGGAACCTCAACATGGAATAGTTGATAATTTTTAAGCGAAAAACACTTTCGAAATAGCTGCAAGGGATCTTACAAATCGATAGCCACATAATCGGCCGTTCATAGCCACTGATTCTATTTATTAAAATTGTCTAAACTACAATAATTTCTTACAAGTGACTTTCAGTAGAAATCTTCAATACATTAAGTTAGTATTCAGCGCATGCCTTTTCCGTTTTACCGACAGATTTCTAGTGAGATTTCATTAAATACAAAAAGTACTTTTCTCCACACACTTCTGATAATGGTCCCAGACACAATCTTTTATAGAAAAACGAATAGTTTCCTTGCTGATAAGATAATTCTGTGACCAGTGTCTCTGTGGAATCTGAAGCGACATCTTCTCTTCAAAAATGAGATTTTTATACAGATCACCTGGAAACAGAAACTGGATATTCGGATTGGACAAAATTTAATTTCGAGACTTTCAATTGCAGTTCTCATTTTGCTAATAGGGTAGAAATAGATCGGAGTCCCTTCAATTTTTCTCTCTTAATTCGAACGGAATGAAACGGGATTGCAGGGAATTCAAAGAATTTCTACTTTATTCGGTCTAGAAAGCCATTTTAACTACATACTCTTAGGGTAACTTGGTTTTGGCAAGGAATAATTTGAAATTTTCTCTATGCACATGTTAAGGAAGAACTGGATATTGATCAGAATTTATATTCCTGATTTATGTCATAAAAAAACTTTTCTTCACTTTTTCTGAAATATTCTGGCTATTAAGTTTTCTCTGATTGTCACAGATATTGCTTTATATCTTTGTATTATCTTAAAAATACGATTATCCCTGTCTTTCTATATTTTAGTTGGTTCCGAAATTCCTAATATGAAAATTTTCTAGTCTGCATCCTTTCACCCAGGTACACAGTTGAAAATGTTTTGATTCATTAATTATAACAAAAGCTTGGATATTGTTTGTATTAGGTACGGTAATTATTTTTAATATTTCCTCCAGGCATAATACATATTGAATATTTTACTTTATACAATTTATTTTCCGTTTTGAACTCCATAGATTATTGTGATGTATGCCTATTGATCTCAAATTTCTTCTTCAAATGAGAACATTTAATGCTAGCACACGACTTTCACACGTTGACGACTTAACTATATGGAAATCGTAATCCGGAACCATAAACGACATGGGAACTGATAATCTGTTTTGAGAACTCATTTAAGTGATATGATACGCGTAACTTAATATCCAGTTTATGAACAATATTCAAAATTAATTTAACTTCAATACTCATGATAATGAGAAGTTCGAATTTATTTCGATTTGAAAAATTAATAAAATAATGCATTCCGATTCTTGTCACCTGCTTTCTAGCAGCAATCTCTATTTTCTTTTTTTATAATCAGTTTTAAATACAAATTTAATGATACAAACTCTAATATCAATAAATATAACTACTTTGCAAATCTGAATCTAGTCATCTGAATTCAAAGGAAGAAAATTTTTATATAGTCTATTTTTAGAAAATATCATATTTGATGTTTAAAGGTACAAGGTATCATTTAAACATTCTTTTTTTTTTAATATTTCGAATTGGATTTTAGTTGTATTTTATATAAGCTAATACTCTATGACTATCCGGCACAAAAAAAATTACATTTATTGTAAAGTATTTGTAAAATTTAAATTTGAATTTTTTTAATCCATAATTCTATTTTAAATATGCATATTTTTTAGAAAAAGTTTTCCAAGTATGTTATAATATGCTACATAAAACTGTATATTGATTTTCTTCTACTGCTGATAGTCAATTTTTTATTATTGTTAAATACACAAAAATTCTTCAAAATGAATTAATTTTGACTTTTAAATTTAAAGAAATACTCATCTTTGGGTTAATTCCATAAGCAGTTCAAAAACACTTATGCAAAATATTTATCCTTCAGCCTTGCTTCTTAAACAAACAAATTGTAATCAGTTTGAAGCGGATTTCTTAGATCTGGATATTAAACTTATTGATAATAACTTTTGTATCGATATCTTTGACAAAAGAATGGATTTTAATTTTTGTGTCAACCGACTTTCATATTGGTCTTCTAATATTTCTATTAAGATTTATAGAAACACTATTATCTCTCAATTTTCTCGCATTAGATCTATTTGTTCGAACGAAATTTCAAAATCTAGACAATTAAAGCTTTTGTATGATCAACTTTTAAATAATGGTATTCCCGAGAACTTTGTGCGACGATATCTCAAGCAGTGATTTCAGAGCTACTGACAAAGCCTCTTTCTCCTTTTCTTTCTCTTTCCTCTGTTTGGCAACGGCGATAACTGGTTTGGCGTTCTTTTTCCTCGTGGTCGCGGTAGCGTTTCCCTGCCCATGGTAAGCATATTTCGCTTTATTTTATTACTTTTTGTTACGGCTGTTTTTTATTCTAGGTATTTTTGTATTCGGATTTTTTGTATTTGTATTCGGATTTTTGAATTTGATTCTTTTTAAATCTTCTGAAATGTATTTATATTTCTTATTCAAGAAATCTTCCATTTTCGTTTGTTTTGTGTTTTTAGAGGGGATGACGGCAATTTTTAACGGATTTCGTTTGTCGTCAGCAGAAAAAAGCACAAATTAATATCATGAGCGAGCTTCTCTTCCTGACGAGCGGCTCGCTATGATATTTTTCAATTTTTTTGTTTTTTTCTGGTTTTTGTCTATTTAGCCATTTTGTCCTTTTTTACTGTTTTTGAGTTTTTATTTTGTGTTTATATGTTGGTTTTGATATATATATATATATATATATATATATATATATATATATATTAGAGTGGGCCGAAAAAAGCTTTTTTTAGAAATCGATTTTGGCATAGTGCGGAAAAGCTGTGGAATAGATCTGTTAAAGATCTCTAAAAATTTCATCAATTTCGTTTAATATTTAGCCGCGCTCCTTTGACATTGAAAAACAGAAGAAAAGAGAAAAATCGTTTTATGTGAAAAAATATATTTTGAAAAAATTCCAAAAATTTTACTGGCATACAATGAAAATGTTACATAATGGGTCAGTGAGAATCCACAAAATTTTTTATCAATTTCTCTCAATATTGAACCGCGCCACTATGACATCAAAATTGGAGAAAAATGAAAAAAATATCGGATTTTCTAAAAAACTGTACTATGAAAATTATTTTTCGAAATTAGTATTGACATTAATTAATTAAATAGTACTATATATAATAATAATTCTATAATTATTACGTAATTTCACATTTTATTCAATTTGTTTTACGAAATTAATACTAGCTTATTTTTTCTTGAATTACATGCAGACAGAATACAGGTTAGAACAAAAATCTACAATTTTGAAATGTATATAATAATACCTCATACATATTGAATATTAGGTATTAGAATAATATTGTCCCTTGTTGTCAAACGTTAGAAGTTCTTTCTTTGTTCGAAGTTTGGCACGAATATATTGAAGGGGCACCTAATTAAGAGTTTGTATTTTGTTGGGATCAAAGATGAAACCGTTCAACAAATCGGTCATCGAAAATTAACATCAGAAGCGCATGTAGCATTCATAGAGGAACCAGGTAGCAAGTATATAGGTCATATATCGTTAACTGCTGGTGAAAGTGCAAAAGAAATAGCCCAAGAGATTATACAATTTACAGAAACGTATAATATGAGTTTGCAGAACCTATCGGTTATCGGATGTGAGGAACAAATTTGAATACGGGATGGAAAGGTGGAATAATACGTTTTCTTAAGACATACGTTGGAAGACAATTACAATGGAATATATGTATGTTACATGCTAATGAGTTGCCACTAAGGCACCTCATTCTGGAAATGGACGGTTGCACAAAGGGACCATATTCATATCCTGGAGCTATTGGATTGCTTCTAAAAGATTGTGAAAAAACTCCAGTGATCAAATTTGATCAAATTGACTGTACTCTTCAGCCTTTGGATCTGAAAGATATGAAAAAGCTAAGTACTGACCAACAATATTTGTATTGCATCTGCCTTACCATAACAGATGGTAGTTGCTCTTCTAGCGTGACTGACAATAGCCCAGGTAAACTCAGTCATGCACGATGGCTGACCACCGCAAACCGTTTGTTACGGTTATACATTGGCACTCCAAGTCCATCACAGAATCTTATAATACTCGTGAAGTATGTAATGCTGGTTTATGCTCCAATGTGGTTTGAGATAAAAAATAAAATCGAATTGCCCGTATGGTGCCCAACATTTCTGGAAAATGATTTCTCTTGAAAGGCAGCTTCCAGACAATGTTAAGCAGATTATTTACAAATTATTCACAAACAATGCATATTTTGCGCATCCCGAACACCTATTATTATTAATAATGCTACATGAAGTATGCATTGCATGTATGAGGTATTATTATATACGTTTCAAATTTGTAGGTTTTTGTTCTAATCTGTATTCTGTCTGCATGTAATTCAAGAAAAAATAAGCTAATATTAATTTCGTAAAACAAATTGAATAAAATGTGAAATTACGTAATAATTATAGAATTATTATTATTTATAGTACTATTTAATTAATAAATTAATGTCAATACTAATTTCGAAAAATAATTTTCATAGTACAGTTTTTTAGAAAATCCGATATTTTTTCATTTTTCTTCAATTTTTGATGTCAGAGGGGCGCGGTTTAATATTGAGAGAAATTGATAAAAATTTTGTGGGTTCTCACTGACCCATTATGTAACATTTTCATTGTATGCCAGTCAAATTTTTGGAATTTTTTTGAAAATATATTTTTCACAAGAAACGATTTTTCTCTTTTTTTCTGTTTTTCAATGTCAAAGAGCCACGGCTAAATATTAAACGAAATTGATGAAATTTTTGGAAGGTTTTAACTTATCTATTGCACAACTTTTCCGCAAATCGATTTCTAAAAAACGGTTTTTTCGGCCCACCCTAATATATATGAACATTCATGCAAAATTTCATACTCCTCCTTCAATTACTAAAAAGGCATTAAGGTTTTTATTATATAAACAAAAAATACAACAGGGAGAAACATCAATTTAAAGTTTTCATTCCTTCAACAACATGATATAAAATCTATAGAATAACCTGTAGCTTTTACAAAATGTCAAACAACTTATTTTAAACTACTTACCACAAAAAAATTTCAAGAATTAATGGCAATGAAATATTATAATTGTATAATGCATAGAAAAAAGGAAAACGAACGAAACATCAGTTTTTCATAAAATTTAATATTAACGATTTTTTTGAAAAATATATAAGTATCTCAGAGCTGATTCCATTCAAATTTCTGCTACTAACATAAATTTATAACAAGCTTAAGAATAATCACTTTTATTTCCCTCTTTCTAACGAATTAATTTCTTCCTACGTTTACGAGCTAGTTTTTGTTTATTCTGGAACAAATTGTACAACATTATTTTGATTATTTTTCTTTGATATACCCTTCTATAGTCTTTACACATTGTCAACGATCTTACTGTCCTGTTAAATAGCATTTTATTTTTATTTTGAAGAAGTTCTAGCGTTTCACAAATTGCAACAATCTGAACAGTGATCATGGCAGCATTGTTAACTCTCATGTCATGCATCAAAAACTGTTTAATAATTTAATAAAATTTACAGATATAGCTATGAAATTTTACAGGCATATTTAAAATCATTCATACTATCATATGAGCAAATAAATAAGATTTCGATGATTTTTTGGGTACCGTGTTGCCTTAAATCTGTTATAAGAACCTATAGATGTACAAATGTGTACATAAAATTTGTACATTTTCCACAAAAAATGCCTTAAAATAAGAAAAACAAACTTTCTGCAAGAAACTAAAGTTAAGAAATTTGAAATCATTTTATGCATACGATTTAAATTCCTACCACCAGAGTCATCTTTAAAAGTAAATGCCATGTTATCCAGAGGTAACTCCGGTAAAACTCATTAGATGAATAGCTGGATTCTCTCGATTTGTTCGAATTTTCTTCACTGAAGTTAAAAAATTTTGCAACATTTTTCCAGAAAGTGATATGAACATATTTGCGTCAACCTCTGTAATATAGATATAGGCATATGAATGAACAACTATTACAGGTTTCATGATGCCGTTTGTAAAATATATTTCTCCTCAAAGAAATACCATGTAGTTCAATCAATGTCAACTCAGGCTTACGAAGTCTGTAGAAATTTATTTCACCAAAGATCTATTGGTGTTCTATTGAGGAAAAAACATACCAATAACTCTCCAGTTCTTCCATAAAGAAATTATTTGGGATTAATACCATAACTTAACTCTTTAAACCCGATGAGACTTTTTTCCTATATCCTTTAAAACCGGCTCCTTTTGGGAGGAAGCGAAATGAATTGGACTCTCCCAACCTGGGTGGTCATTTACCACTCTACCCCCTGATATAACCTACTCTTAAGGAGAGCGGAAATGGGCTGTGGTTGGCAAAGATAATTGGACCCCCTACCGCGCTTATCTCCTAAGCGATCTCAGAACCTCCCCTCCCCTCAGAAGAAGCCAACACGCCTCAGACCGGCCTTCTTCGCTGTTAAAGGGAAATTTTTAGACCGCCCAGGTTCTCCTCTTTCGGTGTCAAAGGGTTAAAATTCTGTTTAATACTACTGCATATGTATATACATATAGAAACCGTTTATTTGATGTTTCCTTCCTATTTTTTTCTGCCATTGTTCACACAAAGACAGAAATGGGAATTTAGAACCTCCCTTTGTAGCCTCTTCGTACTTCAGAATCAATGTCCCTTAAGAAATTATTCATCCGAAGGAAAAGAAGATATGAGTCATTCGGATCTAAACCTCGCTCTCGCTCAAAAATAATCATGCTGTATTTATTCATAAGAATGCTGAGAAAACATAAAGGAAAGTTACTTCGCGAAGTGATGCTGAAAAGCATAAACTAATTTAAAAAAATCTGAACTATGTAATTCTTATTCCATTTATGAAATGTTGGAAAAATTTGTTTATATGCATGTGTGTCTCATTAGCAAGCTGAAGTATTTGAAATTACGTCGAATGTTATGTGATGGCAGTCTCAATTGTTCTGCATGGTCGCTATCACTCCTGTAAATGCTTTAGAACATTATTTTTCTGGAAAATCTTAGAAAAGAACCGATGATAATTTTAAAATTTGACACAGATAGAAAGTACAGGGCACTTTTTTAAGATTTAAATCCTTAAAGGATATACTACCTGACCAAAGTGAAAAATTATTTGCTTAAATAAGACATTTAAGTTTCCATTTGTATTACAAATTACTTTACATTCCAGGAGCATTTCTCAATTTTCCACGATGCATCTCGATGTGGAAAAGAGTTCCTCGAAATTTCTTCACCAAGTGAGCGCGTTAGCACCTGATCTGTACACAGGAACATTTCCTGAATTTCTGCATCGCAGAAATGTATCTACGTGACTTTTAACTTAAAGCCTATGCAGTTCGAAGCATAAAAAATCCTGATATCTCTTTCAAGTCACGTAATGTTCTTTCATTCGTTTTCTGAATCGTTTGTTGATTTCGATTCAGTCTTGACGAAACAGATAAAAGTTCGAGGAAATTAACTGTTGCTTTTCGTTATAACTAATATAATGAAATAATAGCGTTTTCAGGTACACTTGTTAAAATATTTCACCACATAAATATTGACAGTTAAGGCATTACTGATAGTATAGTTGTACAATTTCTCGTAGAAAACTTTTTTTTGTAGTAATAAAATCAAAGATGAAGTATCTTCTAATTTTTTTGATTAGTTCATATAAAATGGAACATCACTGGAATTTCAGATATAAAGATACTCCAAATATTTTTATTGTTTAAATCAAGCAACTTTATCATACATGAAGTTTATTGTCAATAAGTCCTTTCATTTTAAATAATTAAAAAAAAGAATGTTTTCCGCTTTTTAAACTTGATTAAAACTTTACTTATTTTCTTTAATGTTTAACTACTATTGTTGTGTTGTGACTATTCCCACTTGGTGAACGTAGTTAGCCAACGCCATGAATCAAGGAATCATGATAATTAGAGTGTGGAATCATCTGTTAGTCAAAACGACCATGATTGCCTAGGTCGTGTCTGAGGGAGAAGCCTTAAATTGCTCCTACAGGTGGGAATTAGGGATAAGTTGACTATCTGGAGGACTTTCAAGGGGAACTAGACAACATCGAGACTCCGTTTGGAGGTATAGTAGAACCTCGATTAACCGAAGTGATCAATAGATGTCACACAATTCCGAAAATGAAAGGTAAATGTTTATAAGAAATACGATACATGTTTTACGTTGGCTTAAACTGAAGTTTGCTCTGCCGTAATCATGACTGACATTGTTTAGCCGTTCTGTCCCGAAATTGTTTCAGTAGCATAAGTTCTGTAGAATCAGAGTCAGTCTGTTTCTCCAACCACATCAGTCCTTTCGCAAAACATTCAAAAGCATTGGAGTTGCTTACTATAGAAGTTTCGATCACCTCATCTTCATCACTTTCGCTGTTATTGTCATCGCTATTTGGTTTTCGTACTTGGGCGATGATTTCGTCATCGCTTATCAGTTGAAATCTTGCAAAATCAGAATCACACTCTAACTACGAACTAACTTCATCCTCTTCACAATTTCCACAGCCTGCAATTTGTTCCTTTTGGAACAAATTTCAGGCAAATTCCGTTTAATTCAGTCACGGTGACAGAGCCACTGTCATTTTATTGTTCTAATTTTTGAGATAGGACGCCAACTTTCGCCAGGACAGTTTTAAGATATGCTCTAGCACAGACTCCCAAGCTTCGTCAATCATGTAGACACAGTCTTTCAGCGTTAAAGCTTTCCAAAATTGAACAATGGAACTTGCAACCTCTTCCTCATCGTCATTCCCTTCCAAAGCAATTTGCTTAGGAACTAGATTCTATAACGCCGTTCCATAGATTCGATCACGCTCTTGTCCACCGGCTGCAAAATGGCGGTTGTGTTCGGGGTCATGAATATGCAAGTGATGTTTTCGTCTTGGAGTGTTTCAACATCTGGATGGACAGGAGCATTATCCATTAATAAAATCGCCATTTTAAATTTTAGTTTCTTTAGGTTTTTCTTCACTTCTGGAACGAAGCAATCATGAAGCCATTCTGAATATAAACTAGAATTCATCGAAGCGCTTTCCTGATGCATGTAGTGAACAGGAAGAGCAGTCTTATTGATGTTCTTAAAACATCATGGCTTTTTACCCTTTCCCAGCAAAGTCAGCTTCATACGATGAGAGCCATAAGCATTGGCACATCCCAGAATAGTCGCACGATCCTTCATCTTTTTCCGGCCTGGATCAACAGCTTCATTTTCTGAAGCCAAGGTTTTCATGGAAGTGCTCTCCAATATATCCCAACTACATCACAATTGTACATTTGTCCTGCAATTAATTTTTACTTCACAATCAAATCCTGAAATTCGGCAATAAAGCTGTTACCTGCTTCAATATCAGTCACAAATTTTTCTCCTACGAAGCTCAGCTGATGAATTCCGTGGAGATTCTTGAACTTTCTAGCCAACTACTGCTAGCTTGGAATTCCTTTCTTAATCGTAGTTTAGAATAGAAATTTAGAGCATTTGTTGTATCATTATCCCTGATATTTGCACTCCTTCACTCCTTTCATAACTAAACCATTTGTAAAGAACGTTGTCCAGTTTTCCTCATTTTAGCTGATTTGCCATTGGACGCTACATAAAAATTTTCATTTTTACAGAATCACGTCTCATATCCCCGAATGTTAATACCCCAACATCAAATTATTTTGACAATTTGATTAAAGTCTCACCTGCTTTAATTCTGCTCGCAATTTGGAACTTTTGTTCCACTGTTAACAAAACGCGTTTTCATTCAGTGGGCTCCATGGCATAAATGAATGATCTACATTTCAGTAAAGCCAACACTTCTGAGTCGGACAGAAAGTAGCCAATAGGACGGCAGAAGGCAGATGGTCTTGGAGACGAATGGAATTAACGGCAAAGGGGGACAATAGAATAGAATTTCCGTCAGGAGGGGGGATGGGGGACAAAGATATGTCGGCACTACATGGAATAGGAATAGCTGCCGCCGAAGATGACCTTGAAGTGATATTGTTTATTTACCAAAACAAAACTTAAGAAACCGACGTCGGTTAAACGAGGTCCCGGTTAAGAGTTTCGGATAATCGAGGTTCTACTGTATGCCAAGAAAACCTTCAGCAAAAAGCAAGAACGCAACACGTTTGTAACTAAATCCGTCTTGGCCCTATGCTGATAAAATCTGCTAAAAGTTTCTTTTTCCTCTGATTGATGTTCCTCAGTCGTGTTATGTTTAAAACCACTGATAGGTATGATTAATTGTTTACAGCTGTAAAATTTGCCAATTATTATTAACACTGTCAGCCTCGTTTTAAAACAAATGGGACTTTCAAATTATATTTCCTGCTTTTTCGTTTAATTTCTCTTTGCTGCCATACACTTTCATTGGAATATCATAAATACAGAAAGAAGACACACACACATAAATTATATATGATTATTTTGCAATACATGGGTGCTCATTGTTTACATGATTCATAATTATGATGTCTCGCTCACTTAGTGAATTCTCCAGCGGTCCATATACAGCAGACCTATAAACAATGATTAGTTTCAGTACAGAAATACGAATGGATAGTTGTACATAACAAATGTAATTATTTTGACGAATACTAACACTGTATCCAATAATTATGTTGCATTTACACTGTAATTTGAACCCTTGAACCTTTGATTCATCTTCTGAAAAGCATGTGTAATTTCTTTATTGGAAAATCTAATTTATTCCAAACTCATTTCAGGATTTTCCACAAAACTCGAGAGTTTCTGGATGCAGACGTTTTGAAATGAACACTATTTCCATCTGTCTGCGATTAAATCTAGATAAAAATATATTCCTACCTGAAAATGGAATGCAATGCTTTGATAATGCGTATCTGACATTATTTCGCACAGAATTTCATTTTAAATTTCGAATTTTCAATCATGAAAATTCGGAAATTCTATATAATTTTCATAGTAAATATAGTTCTATATTTAAAGTTCTGTGTTAATTGTAGTATTCCCGAAGCTCGTGTGCTTTTCCTGGCCCTCATGTGGCTTTGACTATGTGAGTATATGTGTGCAAGTAACATCAAACGTGAAAACATCGTTACAAAACAATTATATCAGAAGTATCAAAATAAAAGTCAAGGAATACCTTGTGTTTGTATGTGCGTACTCTTGAGAGAAAGGGGTTGAACAGAAAGTTTCAAATTTCGGAGCAAATTTACTTTTTCTGAAGACAAAGCGTTTTCCCAAGCCATTTTTATAAATTTAATTTACATCATTAATTACTTTTAGTCTAAAACAGTATGGATATTTTTGCTTATGTGCATATATTCTGCCGTTTCGTTAAATAGGAAAAGCTTCAGTTCGGAAATCTTTTCTATTATCATTTTATGTAATTTTAGCAACGCCCAAAAAGTAATATTGGTATTTTCTATTCTAATAGCACACGATATTTTACGATATCATAGAAATATTGCTACAATATTCCGAATGCCGCACAACATCGTAAAGATATCGTATGAATTTTATAGAGCATCGTGCGCTAATAGTGTATAGTTGAGAGAGAAATAGATTATTTTCAGAACTTACAGCACTTTTATGTTAAACTCTAGTACTTAATTTCATGTGATAAACTTTTCTTCCAGTAATTTCGCGCTTCTACAAATATAATAATGATGCACTAAAACTATTTTATTTACTGTGTCTGAATTTTTTAAGCAGTTTCAGGTAAGAAAACTAATCGTTGTTTATTTTATTTAACCTGGATTATTTTTAACAAATCCGTTTTGAAATTTATATTCTTTTATATTCGCTCTCACTATCTTTATGTCGAACTCCCTGAAGTACTAGAGATTTATTTTTACAGTTAGTAAGTTATACGTAGTGTATTGACTCTAATAATTGTTATTCTCATTTAATTCTGTTAAATAGTACAGATCTGAAAAATGATGCACAAGAAATGGTAATTCGTCTCAAATAATATTTGCAGTGAAATTTGTGTTACGACAGCAAGAAGTTACTGTGTTTTCAGTTATTTATCGGGAATGATACAAATTATAAAAACGAATGTTTGACGTTTTAAAAAATAGGAGGTAGAATACCAACCTACCAACCAACATAGAACTTAAATATCAATATTAAGATCTATCAGGCTTTTAATAATTAAAGTAATATTTCGGAACTCTTTTCAAGGTTCGATTAGGTTTTTGTTTAATTAAAAGCGAAATTCATTATTTTCTTACAAAAATATCCATTAATTTTTTGAATTAAATTCTTTATAAAGAAACATTAAATGTTTAAAATGAAACCAATAAAACATAAGCTGTTCAACAAACAAGAAATTTATAAAACGTTTTGACTGTATTTTAATTTTATTTAATAAAATAATACAAAAAAGAAGGAATCAGCGTTTAATGCTTAAAGAAGAAGGAAACTCTGCATTAATTATATAATGTTTAATTTTTATATTGTATTTTTTTAACTAAGCAATTGTCTTGGAGAAAAAACTCTGTATTCATTTTCGAAAGGTTAATTTAAACATTTTTTTAATTTTTTAATTAGTTTTTTATCTTTCAAAACTATTTCTAACTTCTCAGAATAATTTTTAAGCACTGAGTGGGAAGAATGTTTAATGGAAACCACTATAAATGTTGATTTAGAAGAGAAAATTCTAAAATATATTAGGGGAGATTTATTATTTATGAAAAAATTGTAACTGTATATTAAAAGAATTCTGAAGTGTCTTGTCTTATAAGAGGAGAGAGGAAAGTGTTTCAAATTAAGTATGCATATTTTGAAACGCGAAATAAAAATAAAATTCAATGCATGGCAAATTTGTTTCAAAATCAAAAATCATATGTTGCACTGTTTCCTGGAGCATTTTCGAACCTAGAAATACCTATACCTCTTTGTAAATAGCAAGTATCAAGTCTGAAACATATCGTTAGCCCAGAATGTGGATGTATAAATTTTTGAGTAACAAAGTTTCTGAGGAGAACTCGTAAATTTTATTCCAATTTTTTTTATTATTATTTTTGAATATTTCATGTCGACAAATTAAAAAGTTTTATAATCTCAACAAATCAAACTAATATTCAAAGTTCTTTAATAAAAATGTTTTGTAATAATACGCATTATGTTTAATTTTATGGGAAACCTTAAGAAAATAAGAGTAATTCTTTCTGACAGATGTGAATATTAAACAGATAAAAATTTAAGTCAAATCAAATCAATTACATTAGTTTCTCTGAGGAGAATTAAAATTTTATATGTAACTCTCAAAACAAGTATTGCATCAGATTGAAGATAACTGAATATTTATGAAAACTCAACACGTAGCGGAATACTTAGAATTTTTTCTCTTCTAGCTTTTATAATTCTTCTGAAACCTAACTCTCTTATATGATCCCTCTTATCTAATATCATACACAAAAGCGCGTTTCCTGGATGGGCAAAAATGAATTTCTCTGAATTACTGGATCAATGACTTTTAACAAGTTTTCTGGCAGGAATATTGGCGATTTTATAACTTCAAATACATGTTCTGGTCCATTTGTGAAGTACTTACCTTTCTTAATATGAACCCATACAGGCATATATGACTTTGGGATACAAGAAACTAAGATCTTGAGTTCATCTGTTGGGTTTTCAAAACTTAAATACAAACGGAGAACTCTAATCGCCGTTGTTAACCACCTTGAATGGGAAAGTGGACCAGATTCACAAACAGATAAATCTTCAGGAGAGTTGCCTCATTTTACTTCATAACTTATGTCCAGCAGTTACTGTTGATCTTTGCTTAAATTTTTCCGTTCAATTTCTGAAATCTCGCACTCATTACTTTTAAAATTTACCACTGGGAGTTTCTCACACTTACTAAGCTGTGCACCAATCGGACCACTAAAGGATTTTGGCATAGTCGTTTCGCCATCTAAATTTATGAACAGATGCCAAAATGGAAATTCATTAAAGTGCAAAAGGAACACACCCCACTCTAGTTGTCCTTTCACTTGTTTTCAATTTGGCAGATAACACCTGTTTTTCACCCGTATTGGTAACGGTTCCATCGCATCGAATTATGTCCAGTTCATGCAATAAAAATCCAGTTTCATTCAAATAAGAAAGAATACTATTGGCAATGTTTTGAGCAGACCCAGAAGAGGGTACAATGCGACCAACGAACACAGAATCTGGTTCTTGTAAAATTGAATAATGTTCCTCTTTTAAGGTCCTTAGAAACTGCCTTGAGTTTAATTTTTCAATCACGAGGGTATGTTCCCATGTCACACCCAAGCAATGGAACGATGTGTGAAGCTGGTAACCGAGCCATCACAAAAAGTAATCGGTTCCAATTCCAGAGATTGTGTAATAAGAACTACACTTCTTTCAAGACCTTCAATGCCAAGTTTTTCAAGCAAATATTATTTTAAATAAAAGAAACTGAAGACAAGTAAAGGACTATATTTTATTACAAAATGAAATTTTACACAATCGGAAATAAATTTTTGTTTCAATGAAAATTTGTGAATTTTTTGTTAAAATAATGTGTTTTTTGAGTGTAATGCGCTATTAACAAATTGTATAATGTATTATTTTTCATTTATTTATCTTTCCTACACTTTGTTCCACTAAACTATACCTCTAGCTATTTGTTATAGAAGTTATGTTATTTTTTCCCTGTTATTAGAAAAATTATGAAAATCGTATATTTTCGAAAAGTTTAGGGTCGATGCGCTACCGCCAGATGAAAGCAAAGATTTTTTTTGCATTTTACTTATCTACCTTAGAGGCAAGTTTTCCGCACTATAGTGTTTGACAAGAAAAAAAAATTTCGCCCCACCCTAATGGAGAATACTAATTATTTTGGTCTTTAATTTTCTGTCAAAATTTACAGTTTTTGTTTCAAATAAGGGAACATACTTTTTAGAAGTAAGAAGTGAGTCGTTAGATTTATTTCTACTATTTTATTACATGGAAACATTTTCATTAAATTTCAAGTTCATAAAATGAAATATGTCGTCCTTTCCGAATAAATATTTTGTTCTTTGGCGCCATTACTAAGCTACTGAAGAAACATAAATTGAATTCATTTATTTCTGGACACGTGCAATAACAAATATAAGTTAAAAGAATTATATTAGAAGGTATATTTTGATGTCTTAACTGCAAGAAACAAAAAGAAAAAGTAATCGGATTATATTAAGGATATATAAATAATTGAATCATAACAAACTTTCATCTCCACGTGGATATTTTACTTTGCTTGGTTTTGTTCTGCTTCAGTGTTCTTGTTTTTCAAACTTTATTTTTCAGATATATCGTGCAAAGCAGACAGAAGTGATTATAAGAGAACTTTTTTATTCTTTTATGCACCAAAATTAATCGGCGATTTATTATTCAGACTATCGCGAATATAATTTGATAAAAAAAATTCCAAAGCCGCCTAATTTGGAATTATTACGTACTTATTTACAAAGAGGAGTTATACTAGGTTGGCCTTTCTCTAAGTGGAAATGCTTATTACTGCGTTTGTGATGATTTTTTCAGTTTCAGTTCAAATACATTTTCACACAAAATCTGATACTAATTAATGAAATTAAAATGGGAAAACGACACTTAAATATTATTTTTACAAAATGAGTGGTTTCTAAGACATAACACCACCGACACGTCCCCGTTCCTAGAGTCATTGTGAATCATTATGATAGGTTAATGTTTCTAAGGCAGCAGATAATTTTAAATTCATTAATTTGGTAATTAAGTTTATTTTGAGTTTCTTTTTAGAAAAAAAACCGTTGACTGAAACCATGATTTCCTTTTCTTTTAAGTAGTATACATTTTCACATATCAAGAAACATTTTTACTGTTTCAAAATTGCTTTAAAGTATGAATAATTTTCATTTGAAATGAAAAGTCATACTTATTCAGCCGTATCAACTTCTGATTTGCCATCAAAAATGTAACCCATCTTCATCATATCCTACAATCAAGAACTGAAAACGAAATTTGTTTGAAAAATATATTTTATTAAAATAAATGAATTTTTTTCTCAGAAATAACAAATAAAGGATAGGATTTCCTCATAATTAATACTATTTTGGAGACTCTGGTCTGCTGGTGTGTGGTGGCAATATCCTCGGTTTTCGAACCGTTCTCTATCTTCAACGTTAAATCAATGACAGGGCAAATTTATCGATACATCCTTCTGTAACAGCATGTTCGTCTTTCAGTTATACATTGGTTGCATATTTTGTCTTTATAGATGTTATCGTCCGCCATTAGCGAGCAATTCTCGTGAGCAACTAACTTGAAGAGGAGCGTATCGCACGTTTGAAACGACAGGCTTTTCCCCAAACGTATCGTACATGCTCGGGCTGCTTATTGTAACACGTCATCCATGTCCTAGGTCTACTACAGAAATTCGGACGGCACTATTTCAAGAGTTAGCCTACAGTACTAGGATAATTTCTCTTCTTAACTCCCATAACACCACATCGTGTTAATTTTTTTATACAATACGAGAATTCGCCTTCTGCTTCAGAGACCATTTTCTTATTTTATGTTATTGTGATACAAGTGTAGTATTTTTTTTTATCTGCGTTTATCATGCGTTTATTGCATTTTTTCTTCGCATCTTCGGCTTACTTGAAACTCAGAACCAGTACATTAATTTACGGACATGAGTGTAGTTAAAGAGTATTGTTGGAAATAACAGCAGCATACGGCAATAGCAACAAGAAAGATGTTATATGGATTATGTGTGAAAAGAAAGAGATCTAGATCATATCATACTTGAAAATATGGGGTGCATTTTTAAGAAAACTATGGACGGCTTTCAGAAAAAATCATCTAAATCTAAAATCATTATAAAGCTTTTTTACTTCATTTTTTAAACATTCAGTTCAATCGTGCGGATTTGAGATGACGAAGTTCAGATTTTCTACATTTTAACAAAAATGGTAAATATAACATAATTAGAATATTTTATGTTACTAAAATGATAAATGTGTTATTTTAACATTTATTCATTAATAAAATAATACTTTTCGTAATAATGCTTCTCAGAAAACAATACTCCGATTACTTTTGAAATGAGTTGCCTACTTAACAAACCCTTTAACGCATAATACAGTAAATTTGCAATTGCATTTCATTCATTTCTCTTTTTTAGAATTTAATATGAAAATTTCGGGAATTAAAGCCCTCCTTTGCAGAGATTTATACTGCAAACTATAATTACAATTCACAAAATGTTCCTATTTTTTTTTCTGCAGTACATTTAGTGAAGGGTGCCTCAAAGTGTCACTACCATCTAAACCCGTTTCATCTGATCTACACCGAGGAAGATTTCTTCCATTTTTTCATCCCCAACATGCATCGACGTGGTTCTTCGTTTCGAAGCATCAAGAATCTTTGATCTCTCTGTGTCTTCACTTAATTGTTATTTTAATTTCATTTGTCAAAAACGTTCTTATCTCAATTTAATCTGGAGTAAACAGTGAATATGCTGAATGAACTGATTTTCCCTTTCCACTCATTGTTATAACGTAATTTTTATGGTTTTCATTATGCTGTGGGCAAAAACTTTAGCTCAAGTATAATTCAAATTCTATTTTTGAGAATATTTTTTAACAAAACTATCTAAATAATATTGTAATTATGTCATTGTTGCCTGCATAAAAATTAACAACTTAACTATTTTTGTTACAAAATCATGGATTAAGGTATTGTTTGTTATTCATCAATGGAATTTTACTAAATTGGATTTGGTTCAGCAAAGATGGTGTGAATTTGTTTAAAATCAATCCAATAAAAATGCATTTTTGCGCCAACTATTTAATTAAATACACTATTAATTTCGTATAAAATAAATTACAAATCTAAAATTTTGCTCTCGGAAATCAATCAGTTTTCACTGAGTACAGTGTTTTAACGATATTCTTTTATTTGTTGTCTGCATTTTAAGTTAAAACTTTATTTCTTTCCACACCTTAAAAAAATACTGCTTTAATTTTAATAAGCACATGTATATATTTTCTTGCTATCTACCCAAGGATACGATCAAAACAGCATTTATATAATTTTAAAAAATGCATCCATAGTTTTGTTGGGGTTTTATTTTATGTTTGATATTTAATTACTTCTTCCTCTATTCAGTTATTAATTTTAATTTCGGGAAAATAGAAGTAAGCTACTGCTATTTTTTGCATTTTTATTTAAATTCTTGAACCTTATTACTTAACTAATTTTTAATATTTTCATTTCGTATATTAATTAGTTCTTCCACGACTTATTTTTTTCACATCCATCTGGACTATTCAATTCGGAAAGAAGTATGCCTGTATGCGTATGTAATGATTTCACATTTTCCTATTTTTAAAAACGCTTCTTTACTTTTAAATTATAACTTATTATTTCGTCTAACATCATAATAAATATGACTGTAACTTGAAGTCCGGATTCAACCGGCTCTAAGGCGTTCAGGGGATTTTCCCGTTTACCCAATATTTATACTTCGAACGTGTTGGAATGGCGCTCTTTCATTTGTTTGCAACGTCGTCACTGACATGAGCTATGCGTCTCTGTACTTTCATCATGGCTTGATATTTCTCCAAATTACGTAAAATCAGCTGAAACCTATCGATTAAAGAATGATTAAATGAAATAAACTGTTCCTCGCTCGTCAACACTGCTGTCTTCTTTGGATATGAACTTTTACACTTCACCGAAACAGTGATGTTACATGTATATAGCAGTAAGCCTATCATAAGAAACGGATGAGTATTTGAATGATATAAAATCAATATACAGCATATTTTAGAATTCGATATTTAGGATTATGATTTTCTCATTCGTTTCTCTTTTTCTCTACATATTTTTTTTTATTTTTCAACGGTCAACTTTTAGCCGTCGAATAAGAATGTACATATGAATTTATGTTTTTATTATGAATTTATGTATTTTATTTGCTGATCGGTTGTCAATAAATTGTGAATACTATACTCTTAATATTTTAAATAATGCATGCTCAGAATTTGCCCAATAATCCACATACTGTTCAGCAACGGATTCCGAGAATACCACTTTTCGACGATTTTACACCGGAAAGGGGTGTCAGGCATTGAGTCATATGAGCTCATTTCCAGAGTTCTTTGTTAGATCACGCTCAGTAAAATGTAAACATCCCCTTTCCATTCTTTATTTCCCCCCTATTTTGATGAAAATAACTCTGCCCGGAGCATGCGCAAAAGGTTTCCGAATCCGTTGTTAAGCAATATGCACTATTTGCATTTTTGCATAAGCAATACAACATCGCTCTTGTCTAAGAGAATAATAAACTTTTGATAAATAAATAGTCTCATTTCACATCAGTTGCTGCAGTTTTAAATCATATATAGCGATAAACCATTCTATTATATTCGCAACAATATGCCTGCTATATTTTAAAGTGGTAAAATGGATTCTTATACGATCTGCACATAAAACAAGGACTTTAACCACGAAATAATTATGCAATACTAGTGCAGAAAGAAGAATGGATAGATGTGAGCCAAACAGAATAGTACTACCTACTAAATATGCCGAATTCTATGAAGCAATTTTATAATTTTTATACTGGAATGGAAAACTCCTGCATTTCAACAGAGATCTCATACACGCATGGAATTATTGACATTCCATACAATATAATCTGTTTTAAATTTCCATGCTTTGTCACAAAACTAGTAATTTCGGTTGCAGAAAGTTTGAACTGATTATTACCTTCGTTCGCTTTGTAGTAAAATTCAAACGGAAATATATTGATTTCAATAGGTTGTAACACTTTGAACATGCATATTGGAGAAATTTCTAAACATGTTTTACTGATATAATGCTAACTGATGTCAAAATTGAGGATTTCCAATTCGAATTGATAAAAATTCTAGTTCAAACACAGGAAGAAAGTTTTCAAAGCAGATTTTGCATAGTTCATGGAACTGGTGAGGGAAACATATACATAGGATGGCAAAATATTTGTGTTGAACAGCGATCAGGTAAAGCCGCGTTTAAACTCTTTTTATCGCAAGATCTATTAGCAGTACCTAAAAATAATTTAAATGGTAATTGTAATTTCATAAATTTAAGGTAATGTTGAGTGGCGAGTACACTTGAAAAAGTTATTATCTTTTATAGCATGGTGTCGAAGAATTTTTATCCGTACTTACCAGTTTTCACGGTCAAGTGGCCATATTTGGAACATATTATTTATTCACTAAAGACTTTTTCCAATCTCTTTATAAAGTCATTCTAAAGATCTCGCATTTCGGATGAATAATTGCTGCTGCAGGCAGCTCAGAATCAGGGAAATCTAGTTGTGGAAGCCCAGTATGTTGTTAAAAGTGTCTGCATTTAGTTTTTGGTATTAAAACACTTAACACTACGCTAATTTGCTTAAAATGATTATCAGTTCGATTTGCTACTGAAAAATAAAGGTATTAAATGAATCTGTTTTATACATAGCTAACAGATTTGAAGTGGGCTTTCTTTAGACAAAATGATCACTTCAAGCCAGATTCTTGATATATTGCCCCATACCGGACTTTTTTAAGTAATTTGAGTGAATTCCCCGGCTAATAGGAAATTTCAACTACTAACATCTATGTGCAACCTTAAACGAGATTCTCTCGTCAAAAATTGAGATTCACTTCCATAAAACCTTAAGACCGAAACTAGATATTCAGACTGGAAGA
Organism: Araneus ventricosus; assembly: GCA_013235015.1. NCBI lineage: Eukaryota > Metazoa > Arthropoda > Arachnida > Araneae > Araneidae > Araneus > Araneus ventricosus. The sequence continues at coordinate 736 of BGPR01006575.1, read as the reverse complement.
AATGTAATTTTGATCCATCCAACTGCATTTCTCGAAGTCGCTAATAGGGTAGAAATGGATAAGAGTTCATTCAATTTTTCTAATATATTTCGAAAGGATTCGAGATCCTCGTTCGTACGTATCAAATGGCATGCCCGTTTACGCGATCTGGAAAGTTAATTTTACAAATTCTTTTCAGGTAACGTACTTTTGGCAAAGAGTAATTGTAATTGTTCTCTCTGTATATTTTGAGAGAAATGAAGTATTCATTCTAACTATGTCAATTCTAGTTTGAAATAAATGTTGTTTTTTTTAATTTTACGAATCTGGTATTTTCTAATACATAAATTTGATAAAGCTTATGATAAATTATGTACTACTCCTAAAATAGTGGGTGTATCAAAATGAATACCTGGATTTCAAAACTTTGTAATATGTACTGATATGCATTGATAAATGATGCATGCATTGAAAGAAAATTTCAAAGGTTTTTCATGCAAGTGCTCGATGTGAGCACCAATCGTCATAGGACTCACATCAAGGTGACTGGCAAGTTCTTTTAACTTACTGATCTGAAGTCCCTGATGCAACTGATTCTTGAATCTTGGTTTTTAAGATAAATAAGCAAGCGTACAATTAAATCGATAAAAAGGTATTTTTTGAATTTTAATATGGTATGAAAAATATTTATGTGTGATAAAATAATATTTGAAAATTATGAAAGAAAAATGCCAAATTTTTGCTTAAATTTTAATTA